>JANHFX010017830.1:9802-34918 GCA_027560015.1 Chloroceryle amazona | reverse complement strand
GAAAGGAAAGGAAAGGAAAGGAAAGGAAAGGAAAGGAAAGGAAAGGAAAGGAAAGGAAAGGAAAGGAAAGGAAGAGAAAAGGGAAAAAAAGAGAACTTCTATTCTATATAGTCTATGTGTTATACTATATCATACTGTGGGAGTCATGGCCAGTGTTGCAAGAAATGACTAAGATAAAAATCCTCTGTAGTCTTGTACTATTGTGATACACCATCATTTTCAGACTTTAAGCTACAGTATTTCTTCTTAACAAAAAAAATTCTTTTATCCATGGGTTAGCGGATAGAATGAACAAAATCAAGCTATGACCCAAAGGCAAGTTTCATCATCTATGTTAAAAGCTGAGTAGATTATAGCAGAGTGTATTTATCTTCTTAGGACTGGCCTTTTATTTATTTTTTTTTTTTATTTTTTAAAAAAAAAAAGAAAAGTAAAGAAAAAAAAGATGAAGACTGGTCAAGTTGTCTAATCTTTCTACAGTTTCAGTGAAAGGCAAATGGATATAGACATGCAAGAGTGGAAGAGGCTTCTATGTCAGGAAGCCAAATCATCCTCTGTCAAAAAGAACACAGGATAATCTGTTCATCAACTTCGTTATGTATACTACATGTCCCTGATCCTCCTAAAAACCTATAAAAGGTTTTTCAGAACCTCAATCCTTTTTTTGATTATGCAATATATCATGTTTTCCAGCAACATTTCAGGAGATGACTGTCCCATCTCCTTGCTGCTATACCAATAACAGAGAACAAAGATAGTGCCCCACAATGATTCCATTTCACAAGCTACTGTATTCACTTGTAAGGGACATGAATGCTACAAAATCCTGTCAATTACTTGTTTTTTACAGTCTGTCTCTACAGTGCCAAAATCATCTCTCCAGTAAGGTTCATTATTTGAATGGAAGACCTTGTCTCCCACAAGTAAACTCCATCTATCTTTACATTTAACTTTTTATCTATTCAGAAAGCAAATAAAATCACTAACTTCTAAATTAAAACTTGTACATTAATTTATGAAGATGTTTATTTATTCTTTTCTGAATCAGAACTTTAGTTAGGAATTAACTCCATTTTAAATTCAGTTTATTTTTGAGTGTTTTGATGAGAAAGTCATCTGGTGTGACATCGGCAAAAAAAAAAAAAAACACAAAACCAAGCAAACCCCAAACAAATGACATAAAAGTGAAGTATGATCATGGAAGGATAAAAGAATATAAAAAGAGTCATAGTCTGATTACCAAATAATGCCTTGAAGAGAATAACAGCATAAGTTGAAACTGGGAAAAACAACTGACAGGAATATAGTTCCTTTTAGTGTCCATTTAGATGACACATTATTAGAAAACTATTTTGTTTTACAACAAAGTTAAGAGTGAAAGTATTTCTTTTTTTCTGTAACATTTGACAGTTAAGTGATTCTGAAAAACCTTTAAGGCAAAGGAGACAAGGTTAGGACAGTGGTCCAGCAGTCAAGACACTCGAATCCATTTTTTGCCTGTCACCTGACTGTCTGAAAATCACTTAGGTTCTGTAGTTCTTCCCACTAGCTCTTTAATTTTTTTCATTATTAAATGTGGACAGGAACTGTCCCTTACTATGTGAGATTTTAGGGCTTACAATACTGTCAAAGGACTTATTATAAACCTGTAAAATGTGTTCCTTATGCATAACCTAATCATTAAGTACCTGAATAACACTAATAAAACAGGGATTTTTAAATAAGATGTCTGAGAGTTCTATTCTACCTGTAAATATCAAAGTCAGATTTAAACAGTCACAGATTTACTGGATTTCATGTTATGATTATGAAATTCTGGACATTTAGGAGTTTAATTCTGGGTTTAGTTGCTGTAGAGAACAGTCTATTTAACTAAAATTAGTAGATCTAGTTTTCAGATTTTAATTAGAATTGCATCACTCAGCTAGATCAGTAAGTGTATATGTCACATTAATCAATTGTGACGTTACACTAGAACTCCACTGAACAAACACATGTGGAATTGAGACAAAACACTCATTAAGATACATGTGTTCAGCCTCTGAAGAAATCTAGGAAAAGCCAATGTGCAGAAATTTTTTGTGGCTCTCACATTTTCTGTATATTAAATAAACAATGCATAAACAGAAAACAAACAAACAAACAAACAAACAAACAAAAAGAATCCATAAACCCCAAAACAAAACAAACCTCTGGATCCTGAAATAGTATATACAGTCTGTGTGTGTGAGAGCACAAAAATACCCCTATGGTGTACAATATTATTAACTTTCTTAGAAGTACACAGGTGATTGAATGAGGCATTACCTACCCATCCTCCTAAGTGCTCATTTGATGACCTAGTGTTTTTTATTGTCTTTTATTACTGTCTTTTATTATTGTCTTTTTGTGTCTTCGCACGAAATGACTGGCCTGTTTGAGACCGTACATGAATCTGTAGTTTTTTCAGAAGCTATTTTGTTCTAGTTAGAGGAAGAAGAAATCACAATTGCCCTTTTTACCTTTTGAATGGAAGATTTACTGAAAGTAAAAATAAATAAATGTCAGAAACTTGAAAATGTGATGAAATTGCTAACACTTTTTCATTTTACACTGAAAATTCTCTTGAAAGTATGAAAACTCTAATGAGCAGTCTACACCTCTGCACCACCTGAAATAAAGATGTCTTGTGATATGAGTACAATAATTAGCTATAACACTATGTATTGCTTCAATTCTGATTATTTTCATATCTGCTTTTTTTAAAAGAAAGGTAGTTTCTCAATTTTATATTTCCTTCCAAATGTGAAAAATGAGGTACTAATGCATGCTGTGAAGTTATCTTTCCAAAGTTACAATAGAAGAATATAATAAAGTTACCTAAAATATTGGATTTTTTTAATTAAAAAAAATATATAATCTTAAGATTGGCTCCACTTCTGTGTAGAAATCTGGTCTAAATACATTCCATATGAGACAATCAATAGAATCATAGAATAGTTCGGGATGGAAGAAACCTTTAAAAGTCATCTGCTCTGACCTCCCTGATGTGGGCAGAGACACTTTCCCTGGTCAGTACTGGGCCAGTCGTCTTCAACATTGTCACAGTTTAGGTTCAAGAAGGCCCCCTAGACCTATAACAGACACTCTCTGTTAACCCTCCTCCTTCCCCATAGGGGAAGAGAAATGGAATAAAGGAGAGAAACTTAGTGATTAGAAAAGGAAACTAGAACAGCTTTAATGAAAATGAAAATAATAATAATAATAAAAATAGAATATGTACAAATATATACAAAACCAGTATCAAACCTAACCCCTCTGATGGTAATTACATCACTGTCACCACTGATGCTGTGGAGCAGGCACTAGAGGACTTCCAGACTGGGCCCTGCAGCAGCAGATGGGAGCTGTGTTCAGGAGCTGTATTCTGGTACTGGATTCAGGAACACACAGAATGGGATTGAAAGCAGAATGGATCGAATCCTCCTTGGATGCTTCGAGGAAGAAACTGAAAGAGGACCTGAGCCAAGCCAAGCAAAGCTGACAAAGTGGTCCAAAAGGGGATAAAAGCCTCAGAGACCCAAAGAGAGAGCAACAAGAGAGCAAGCAAGCAAGCTATAGACCCTCTGGATCCCTCTGCTTTATGCCGAATATAACATATATGGGATGGAATACCTTGTTGGACAGTTAGGGGTCACCTGCCCTGTCTGGTCCTCCCTGCAGGTGTAACCTTTCACTTCCTGCACCCCCCAATGTGATACACAAGATCCAGCAGTGGCCTTGGTCTGCACATCAATCCCTGGTAGTAACTCTAACCATGGGGTGTTATCACTGCCAGCAGCAGACATTGCCTGTGAAAAGAGGCTGCTAACTTCAGAAAGTGCCGTTAGTTAGAAGAACTGAACTGAAAAGTAAAATCACTGAACAGAATTACTTCTGTTCTCACTCAAAGCAAGACAAACATATTCATCAATAAACTGGATGAAGAGACAGAGGGTACCCTCAGCAAGTTTGCTGATGATACAAAACTGGGAGAAGTGGCTGACACATCTGAAGGCTGTGCTGCTATTCAGCAAGACCTGGATGGACTGGAGAGTTGGCAGAGGGGAACTTAATGAAATTCAACAAGGACAAGTGTAGAGTCCTGCACCTGGTAAGCTAGAACTCCATACAGCAGAACAAATTAGGTGTTTAACTGTTGGAAAGCAGCTCCACAGACAAGGACCTGAGAGTCCTGGTGGACAGTAAGTTAACCACGAGCCATCAGTGTGCTCTTGTAGACAAAAAGGCCAATGGTACCCTGGAATGCATGAAGAAGAGTGTGGCCATCAGGCTGTGGGTGGTTCTTCTTCCCCTTTACTCTGCCCAGTGTGGCCGCAACTGGAGTACTGTATCCAGTTCAGGGCTCCCCAGTTCAGCAGAGACAGGGAACTATTGGAGAGAGTCCAACAGAGAGCTACAGAGATGATTAGAGGGCTGAAGCATCTCTCTTATGAGGAAAGGCTGAGAGACCTGTGTCTGTTTAGCCTGGAGAAGAGAAGACTGAGTGGGAAATCTTATCACTGCTTATAAATATCTAAAGGGCAGGTGTCAAGAGGATGGGGCCAGTCTCTTTTCATTGGACAAGGATAAGGGGCAAGGGCCTTTCAGCGAGGCTGAGCAACAGGACAAGAGGCAATGGACACAAGCTGGAAGACAGGAAGTTTCACCTAAACACCAGGAAAAACTACTTTACAATGAGGGGCGAGCACTGGAACAGGCTGCCCAAATTGGTCATGGAGTCTCTTTCTCAGGAGACTTTCAAAACCCACATGGATGCTTTCCGGTGCAACCTGCTCTAGGTAAACTTGTCTCCAGAGGTCCCTTCCAAACCCTGCCATTCTGTTAACATATATATAAAAAACTCAGTTTATAGCAGAGATTCACTCAGTTATTAATTCCCTAAGTCAACTTACAGGAAGATAAATGCCCACCATGTTAACAACTCTATTTACGTGAAGGTGGACTGGTATATTTTATATTATCTTTGTAATATTTTTGATGTGTGAAATAAAAATATGGGATGAACTTTATGAAGTCTGTAAACAAGACTGATGGATACTGCAAAATACCACTTTTGCAGCTTTGTGAATAGACAGTCCTCCTTTTGACAGTGGCAGAATACACAACATTTAAAAATACCCTAAAAGTATTAATTTTCAATATCTCTTAACCTTTCTGTTTCTCTTTACTTATCTTCATGGCATTTGAGTCCAAAATTTTCCCTTTTTAAACTGAAATTACTTCTCTATTAGAATGTTCTTTCTCTTTTCTTTCACACTTGTTAAAGCTAAGCAGTACTTTAACTGAGAAAGTTGGTAATTAAATAAATTAAAAACATAAACCCTAAGGTTTGACCTGAGAGCAGAATTTGCTCTGACCACTCAGTGACACAGAATGTGATTACTGAAAGATTAACAACGGGAAAGACAGCTGAAGAAACCACCTGAATAGATAGTCACAAGATGCATTTCCACTCTATTAGACCAAGAGCCATCTGGTTGGTTGGTTTGTTTTGTGGGTTTTGTTGTTTTGTTTTGTTTTGTTTTTTTTAAGGTGGAAGGGGAAAGAAGGGGGATGATAAAAGGATTAAATAAGGAAGTATCTTTTGAATTTTCTCTGGTTCCAAACAGCACTCTTTGACCAGAGGACTTTGCAAAGTAAACAGACTGTAACAATTTAGATATTCAATCCACTTAAAGACATGACACAAGACTCTTAACTGCATGCCAGCTTTTTGAAGAACAAGTTTTCTGACTTCAAAGAAATTATTCTTTATTTGCATCAGCTTAACATAAACCTGAATTGAACCAAAATTACACTAAAATACAAGATACAGGATTAGAGCATTTTCTCAGGATACTCTAACATTTCATTATAAAAAAAGGGTTTATTAAAAACAGTCAAATAGTTCTTGAAGAGCATAGAGAGAGCATCTCTTTATTCCTCTCCCATACAACAAGCTTTGTCATTTTTGAAACAATGAAGCCCTTTAATCTTAGGTAGTTGACTACTAGACACAGTCAGTTCAACATATATATGTATTTTGGTAATGAATATGATGAAATTCCATTTGTCTTTTTCTGTAAGTCACATAATGCCTCATAGTGGCTTTTTGTCACTCTTGCTTGCTTATTTGTAAAATCCTGAGTAGTGACAGAGACACCAGATGCTCATGTGGATATATTGGTTACAAAGATACATTTCAATGTATATTTGATACAAAAGTGAATCTAGTATAGAGGTCTGTAGTTCTGAAATATGTATATATTAAGAAAACTGTTACACTTAACATAATCACTGCCTGCATTTTGAATTGAATTTTGTGAGTCTGGATTTTCTGTCATAACTATAAAAACATTCTTCATATTTTTAAATCAAATTGCATGTCATGGTATTGCTAAGATTTAAGGCATGAGTTACAATAGCGAAATCTATGCAATTATATGCTTTTAACTGTAAAGGATTAACCAAAAAATAAAACAGTTTAGCCTTCGACATTAACTGAAAGGAATAAATCTAATGCACTGCATGAGAAGTTTGTAGTGTTGGAATATGAATTTCACTTGTTCATCCACAGTTGGTTAGAACCAAGAGGTTGCAAGATATTGTTGTTAAAGTTGGATGTTACCTTCCAAGGCAAGAAAAGTTTGTGTACAGAGAAGATTTTCAGTTGGTTACTTGAGAAGCAGGAGTTTGTCACAAATAGAGATTCAGTAATTACAGGACAGACTGGAAAGGACGTCTAGAGATCATGTGGAACAGCCTCCTGTTCAAAGTAGGGCCAAATAGAGAAGGGTGCACTAGGCCATGTCAAGCTGAACCTTAATGATTACCAGGGATGGAGACTTCACAACCTTTCTGAGCAACCTCTTCATAGAATCATAGAATTACAGAATGTACTGGGATGGAACCTCTAGGAATCTCCTGGATTGCCTGCAGCTTGCCATGCTACTTTTCCAGCAAAAGTCAGGGATTGATCCATGAACTTGAGGCAAAGTTTTATGGGATAGTTTATATACTTATTCAGGATAACTGCCCCTACAGCAGGTCAGTTAAGTCAATACTACTTGGTATTGACTGGTATTTCCTTTCTTTTCTTCTGAAGTCCACATAGTGCCCTTCTAGCACTAAGGAGAAGTTTGTTAGGTTTTTCCCATTAAAGATATACAAAATATTGGAAAGTAGTGTTTCAGTCTATTAGAGAAGTGAATTTATAGCGAGACACTGAGGATACGTGGCACAGCCTGAAGTGCAGTGAAGGGGCATATGAAAAAAATGGTCTCCAGGGAATTTCCAATGCTGTACCAACTCAGAATAAATTACACTGTTCTGGGAAAGTCTGGGTGTTTGGGGCTTTCAATGTTTGTTTGTTTTCCTAGTGTTCTGTTACCACTTGTAAAAGTGATTCTGTATTCAGAGGATCAAAGCCTTTTTCTAACTCTTATGAGTATTTATGACTTTATGTTGTATACCCAAAACGCAGAGAAGTAGCAAGTTTAAAGACAGACTGAAATTTTCTGGAAAAGAGTAAGGATGACATTTGTAAGTAATAATTTGTAAAATATAATACTAGGAAGAGATATCTTATTTCTTATTAGAAGCTTTAAAAGATCAGTGTATTCAGCAGATCCCATCAGCAAAGTGCTGAGTAAGCAACAGGAAATGTTTAACCAGATCATATGCTGTCATTGAGTGCAACACCATGCTTTGCAGAATATATAGATCTCTACAAAACTAATTAATCTCAACAGACCACATGAGTAGTGGCATCCAAAATCCTTCATAAATATTCTGATCAAATACTGTTTAAAGTGGTGCTAGTAATTCTATTCTTACTTAAAAAATCTTCATCTGCTTCTTTCTCAATTCCATCTTCTAACTGATCCTTCCACCCCAATTTAACCTACATTAACTATTGCTTACTCTTAAAAATATAGAAAGACATCTCAAAAGTATTGGTGATATAGTATAAATAATATATGCAGAAAGTCACATAATATATGCTGCAGTCAAAAAACACATCAAAGTTAATTGAATACAACACAAGAAGTTAAGATGCTGACACAAAACAAACAAAAGAACTTCATGTTGAAGAGTGGAGACAAAAGGGAGTGAATCTATTTGAAACGGAAAAAAAAATAAGTCTACAAAGCTATTGAAGAATATAAAGGCTGGGAATTATTAACCAAGGTTGTTAAAAACAGAAATGTCATTCCTTTATTACAAACATCAGCTGAAAGGAACAGAATAAGTAAGCTACAATAAGTAACACATAACTAATGCTCATATGTCCTACTCTTCAATAATACTGAGAGTTTTTTTCCAGCATTTCAAAATAATACTTTTTTCTGAAAAATATGTGCTATCAACATAAGGTTCTGCTTACATGTTTTAAGTCCTTTGGTGTATGTACACATATCAAACATTTCAACATAGAAGCTTATCTCATGAGTAAATTAACACCAAATGAGGGATAACCCCAACATTTTTAATTGACTTTCATAATCGCTAGGTTAAATAATTGAAACAAGATCTTTTAATGTCATACTCAGGGGTGATTTGTGTAAAAGCTTCACAATTACTTCTGAAAACTGCTAAAAATAAGTATTAATACACATTTCTGTATTTGTTGTAAGCTAAGATTTAATGGTTTTTAAGTAGAGGGATGAAATTTTTTGTATCAGTGTAAATTGTTTGAGAATGGAATTATGTACTTTATAGTCATTACCCTCTGAAAACAAAATCTCGATTCTCTTCAACAAATTAAGAAATGTTTATTTTACTGTGATAATTGTGGATACTCAGCTGAAACTAATTATAATTTTTAAAAAGCATGAAGTGTTTAAGTCATGTATTTTTAAAGCCTGTTTTCTGGTTAATGAAGAAGTCATGCTCATGAGGCTAAGCTGATTTTTTTGAGAAATACAATTTTGCTCCAGATCTTAAGGAATATGAAATATATATTGAGTAACAAAGCATGGATTTCAAATGTACAAACATCAGAGATGTATCCCAGGATGTGGTGCAGAGGAGCACAGATATGGTGTGGTGATAACAGATGGGGCACATCCTTGCCACTGGAGACACCACAATTATAAATAATTCACTCATGATTAGTTAAAAAAGTACAGACCTGGAGCTGGTCAACATTGGTTTCAGTGGTAAAAAAGTGAAAAAACACATAAAATCTGACATATGTATAAGATACTACAAATTGTTACTTTGAATTAACAAGGAGGTGCAGACCAATGAGAGAAAACAAAGATGTAGAAACATACTAAAACAAGAAAAATGACCCTAAGAGAATCATAGATTGAGAAAGAACAAACTCTCAAAATTAAGATGTGTAGAAATTAAGTGCTGCCTGGGCAGGCTTGTTGGAAACTAAATTCCACATTATCCCTGTTTCAGGAAGCCATGAATACATGTAAAGTGTAAAATAATGTAGTGAAGCTTTAGCTATCTTTAAATAAGCTAGATAGGACATTACACTTAGCCTGGCCATTATAGCATCTTATTTTATTCTGCCTGTGCACAAATGTGTGAGTCTTGCTTTAAATTCCCTCTTATGACTGAGGAAATTCAAACCTGTATCTGCCATCCCCCATTTATAGGTTAAATATATTTATGAAAGAACATTACAGTGAAGAATATATGTGAGAACATATGTCCATTTTACTACAAATCCAAGGAAGGGATACAGAATAGGCCGCAGAATAGAAAGATCAAAGATTGTTTGCAGTATAAAAGAACAAGAAGGTGGAGGCCAACAAAGGTGTCCGTTGGGTGGTCCATCAGCATATCTTACCTGATTCCTTTCCCCACTGTTATACTTTGATGTCTGGTTATCGGATTTAGTGTAACAGTGACATAAACAAAGATACTATGTAAGAATTAATGGAGGATTTCAGAGTATTCTTTGATATGCTGACTCCATTTGTCATTCCTTGGTTCATTATCTTTTGTTCCTTTGTGTGTATTCTATCGTTGTTACTGTTATTGTTGTTGATATTGTTATTTCAGGATAGATAAATTTTCTCATTCCAGTAAAGACACTGCTTCTTAGTATGGGTTTTTTGAATCAGGAATATTTCTAATTTATTTTGTAGTATATTTCAGCACCTAGCCTACACAGACAGGCTGAAGTAGGTGGGGGTGTTCAGCCTGGAAAAAGAGAATGCTCCAGGGGGACCTTCCTGTACCTGAAGGGGGTCTACAAGAAAGCTGGAGAGGGACTGTTTACAAGGGCATGTGGAAATAGGATGAGAGGCAATGGCTTTAAACTAGAGAATGGTAGATTTAGATTCGATATTAGAAAGAAGTTCTTTACTATGAGGGTGGTGGAATACTAGAACAGGTTGCCCAGAGGAGGTGGTGGAGGTCCCATCCCTGGAGACATTCAAGGTCAGGCTGGATGGGGCTCTGAGCAACCTGATCTAGTTGAGAATGTCCTTGCTTACTGCAGGGTGTTGGACTAGATGACTTTTAGAGGTCCCTTCCAACCAAAGGCATTCTATGATTCTAGAATTCATAATATGTTATCTGGATCATTAGAAATGATCTGTTTCACCAATGTGTGTAAGTTTTTTTTTTCAGATTAGATATCCTATCTACTTTGAAACTTTTTAATGAGAGACATCTATATACAAATACTTGTATTTGTTCACCATACCTCTAGAAATGTTAAATCTCATAAATGTTTTCTGAGTCCAAAGCACAGACTTGATGTAACTTTTCCTGTACCTTCACGGAGTAATTGAAGTTCTGTTGATTTCAGGATCCAGACAACTGGTAGTGTACCCAGTATATGAACAGGTGTTGCAGAATCAGGGCTTTAAGTGCCTAAGAACATGAGTATGATTTAAGACAGGTCCAACAGGAGCTATGTTATTTATAATCATAGTGAGAGAACATCTGAAAAGTATCTTTCCCTCTGCTCCCCTGTTGTCTCCCAAGTGATTGCAAAGATTCAACCTATATACTGCTTCAAAAAAGGAAAGAGATGAGGAAAAACAATCATTTTCAATGTTAACAAAGAGAGGTTCTTACAAAATTCTCCTTCACTCAAAAAAAGTAAGGCATAGTGACTACCAGTAACATCTAGAAATTGATTTCTCACCTCTTCCTCACACTCTTTTTCAGTTATATTCAGAATATTTAGTGGTAGTACAAAATATGTATCCCACTTTTAGAAAGCAAAACTAACATTATCCCTGAGTTCACTGTGAACTGTAGAGAAGCAAATCCAGAGAGGAGAGAGAAAAAAGGCTACTATAAATCCTTGTGATTTCAACTGAAAAGACAGCTCCACTGCTCTGTGTGGTATTTTTCATTGCTGTTGACCTGACCAGCCCATTTTACACCATCTTTAGATTTCTATTCCCTTTCCCTCCAACATCCTCTCCCAGCTCTCTTGGACAGTAGGTTCGGTATTCTCTTTGCAGAAACAGTAATTACAGAAACTTCATCATAATGCCAATGCGTTACTACACTACCTGTAATTTATGAGTTAAAATCTCTGTCTTTCTCAGAGAATGATTTAGATACAGCATGAAAGATTATAGTTCTTGTGCACTGGTAACACCAGAAATTTCTCAGATGAGAATGAGGTGAAACACACTTACATGCTTAACTGTGAGGAAGGGAATAGATTAGATGACATCTAATATAATCTCCAAATTTATTTTCCATTAATGATTGCCTTTCCTCACCTCACTCCCCCAGGAAACAGCTTTGTCTTTCCCCAGGGCACATTAATTAAATGCATCAGACTCCCACAGCACTAACCGGTCAGATGCAACACATGCACATGATAATGTTCACCAAGCCACCACTTCAGGGAAACCTGAGTTCAAATAGTATTCAAAAGCATAAAAGCCCGTCTGCAAGTGGCAGGACATGTCAGGCATCTAAGTTTATAGATCAAAGGAAGGGTTGGTTTTGGTTTTGTTTTGTTTTGGTTGGTTGGTTTGCGGTGGGTGTTGTTTTGTTTCGCTCAGTCTTGTCTTTGTAACTTGCTTTCCTAACATGTTTGTGCTGTTTCTGAAATTCACTGCAGCTTCTGACATGTTCACCATCACAATATCACTAACTAAATATGGGCTCAGCTCTAAATTCCTGTCTTATTATGCATCCTCAGAACCCAGTAAACATGACATTATGATTCAGACTGATGTCTAATACAGATAGGAAAAGAGCCTATTTTATAATTAGAAGATAAATTTATCTAAAATATTACTGAACAGCATTAGAAGTGAGGATAGGATAAAGAAGTAAAGATACTCTTTTTGGGGGGGGGTATTCAGGATCTCTGAAAAAAAAAGGTTAACATATTTTTTAGCAATCTCAAAATTATAACATTTTCAACGTATCATCTTGAGCTCCTAAATGAGATTACCTGTGGCAAACAATTTCATAAAGTTTAAGGACTGCAATTTAAGCAAGTGAACACAAGCGTTTGCTATTTTTTCACGAAAGTTTCACTAGGTGGAGCTCTAGGCAAATAGCTGTGCAATTACCTTGAATACTTCATCGTGCTAATTTTTGAGATTTGTTCTCATATCCTCAGTTTGCCACATCTGTTGCTATAGAATGAGTTGCAGAAACTGCATTGGCTTTTTTTTTTGTTAGTTTGTTTGTTTGTTTGTTTGTTTGTGTTTTTTGTTTGTTTCTTTGTTGTTGTTTTTTTTGTCACTTTATAATCGCTACTTATGTAAAAGTGTAATTGTTGTGAATGATGAAAGGATTACATAGGAAATCATAGAGGCTGTCAACCTAACAGGACTGTTGCTGCAATGTAATGGCCTATATATACTTATTAGATTTGTTATGGTTCACATTTTTCCTTAGCTGCGCTAAAATGCTTCTGCACTGATGGATTATTAAATAATGATTCACAAAGTTCTAAAGATTCTGTTATTCAATATATGTTCAATATATACTAAAATTATTGATCTGCCTTAATTGTGCGTAACAGATGACCTCATAGTCTATAAAAAGCATACAGATGTTGAATGTCAAACAAAATTTTTAGTTATGTATACAAAATCATGGCATCCTGTGCTTTTTCAGGAAAGACCAAGAACATTAACATATTTTCAAATGTCTAAGCCCCCAAAATAACAGTCATCAGCAATAGAAACAAGAGATACATCTTCATGGTGTTTGTTTTGGTTGTTTGTTTTCTTCCCCCCCCCAAAAAAAGAAATGCTTGGTTTAACAGCAACTTCCTATTAAAGTTTAGAATTACCTTTTTTATAGTGGTTTACACAGCTATGAACTTGTTCTTCATTCAGAATTCCATTAGACATTACATATTGGAAAGATTCTGTAGCAGCAATGCAAGGGAGAATAATATCAGTAATATCTGGCCACCACTGAAGCAAAAATCTTCCAAATAAGTGCTCCAGTCCACAGGAGAGAAGGGGTGGAGGGGTCGGGAGACGAGTGAAAGGCAATAATGATATTCATGATGCATGAATATCAGCAAATGCCTGCAACTATTAGCTCATACTTTCTCCTATAAATGTTACGCTTTCATTAACTGATTCTTGAAATTTGGCTTCTTAAAAGAATCTCCTTCCCTAACATTTTGGGTCAGGATATTAGGAAAAAGCACTTTCTGGATATTTTGTGTTTGCTTCTTTTTTTTTGTCTCTGAAAGAGGGAAATCAAGAGAGAATGAAAATCACTTTGCTATATAAAATAATCGTTTCACTACTGTGCAAAACTGAGTCCTTGCTGAGTCCTTAGCCTAGTCCGTAGTCTAACACATAGTGTGTTCCTGCCACATAAAGACTTAGAAAAAAAAAAAGTAACTTATTAACTATATTCCTGGAACATGACCTCTTTGTAAAGTAATAAAAATCATTCTTCCATACAGAAATGAGGTCTTTTAAATGTCCTTTTAATGACCTTTATTCTTCATTTGCTCATGCAGGTGTTGAAATCTATACTAAAGATTAATACGTGGAGATATTTTGAAGGAAGTAGAACTTTGATAGTGGTGGCAGAATAAGTGAAAATTCTAATAAAATAATTTGCCAATGAGAAAAGTAGTCAGCACTTCACTGGACCAAGTGAAACAATAAAGTAAATTTCATTTTCTCGCTAGAAATGGCAGCATGCATGCTTAGAGATGAAACTGTAAACAAGAGACTGCTGAATACTTTTGGAAAAAACAGCATGATTGTCAGCACAGTATTTTTGCAGTATTGTATGGCATTGAGAGACAAATGCCAGGAACAAGATGATGAAGAACATGATCAAGGTCTGACTAAACCATGAGTGCGGAAGTTTGTAAGTATTTCACACCTTCATACTTAAAAAAAAAACAAAACAACAAAACAAAACAAAACAAAAAAGTTGGAGAAAACAAACAAAAACCCCCACCCTGCAGAAAGCAGGGGAGACAGGATTCATTAGTTTGTTCAGTTTCATTTTAAGTGGGTCAAGAGTAGTGTTCTGCAATGCTTTAATCCCCAGAGCTGAACACTCCAGAGTTCAGAGCCTCGGTTCCTCAAATTGGCATAATGAGGAATTATAGAGAAACTCCCAATCCAGTATGGAAAACAGTCACACGATGACTCCAAGTCCAAAATAATTACACAGGATGGCAAAAGACCCCAAATAGTAAATCCTACTAAAAGGCTTAAATACTTATCTATCATGTGTTCTGTTCTGGATGGGAAGTTCTTCCTCCATATCCTCTACTGACTATTTCCCAAGACTAAGTGTGTAAGAGCAAATACAAACTAATAAAGACTAAACATTTGCATAGCAAATGCGGGAAGCATAGTGGGGGCAGAGTTATGAAACAGAAGTCCTTATTCTCATATGAATACCTTGGTACTAGGATATGCAGGTATGCCTCATGCCTGTCATCTGCTTTTAAAGATCTTGACTTCTTCCATGTGGTATCACAACTTTACCAGGACCAGTGGGAAGTCACCCTCTCAAGCATGAGTCCTATGAGCTGGCAGTTCAGTGATAAGATAAAAGGTAAGGCTTTGAATGTTTTCAGGCACCAAAACCATTCCTCTTTCTTTCACATCTTTTTATTAATACTTAGATTGAAAAGAATATACAAAAGTGTAAGTTCAAAACTATACTGGAATTTTTGGTTTGAGCTTCATTTTTTGATCACAGAATCACAGAATCATTTAGGTTGGAAAAGATCCTTGGGATCATCGTGTCCAACCTTTAACCCTACTTTACACGTTCTCACCTAGACCATATGATTGCACGCTGCACATGATCATAGAATTAGTAATACAAATATTTTTTTCAATTCCTTTCTATTATTCAGAGCAGGGAAGAAGACCATTTTCTAAAATAAGTAACACTGTTTTTGAAGTGAAGTGCAGTTCAGCACTGTAAACCAAACAAGGTAAGTCACCAGACAAAGTGAGAATACGTGAAGGAAATGAAAACATATCTTGAAATACGCATCTGTGATAGATAAAAATATCTAAAAAATGAGCAGATGAGATTTTTCTACCTCATCTTCTGTAAATTAATGAGTACTTAAAATGCAATTATTTTTCCTTTAAGAGCACATGTCACAAAACTTTGGTTGGGATTCAGTTTGTTTTCTCAGGTACAAAACCACGTGAATTAAATAAATAGTAGAGTTCCAACCATCTAGGACACTACTTACAATATTCAGTACATGACTGCTATGTAATGTTAAAGACAGAGGAACAACAACAACTGTGCACACTCTCCAAACCACCAGTAAGCAGTAGATTTACATTTGCCTTATTCACGGATGAGGTTTTATTGTGCTAACTTTAATGGGTTGAAGCTTAAATGTGCATGTTTGAAATGTAGCTTTGCAGACAAATTATTCCTCTCCAGATTCAGAGCTTCACATTTGTCTTTGTTGAACTTCATGAGATGCCTGTCAACCCAGCCTGTTAGGATTTGAATAGGAATATAACCTCTCCTCATGTCCAGGGCTGGGATCCTGAACTCTACCATATCATGGTCATTCCTGTTAGGGATGCCCCTGACTTTCAAATCCCCAGCTAGTTCTTCCCTGTAGATAAGAATTAATTTGCTACAGCAGAAGCCCTCTCTTTGCTGACTCCTCCATCACATGTGCCAGGAAGTTATCACCAATGCATTCCAGAAAACTCTCAGCTTGCTTGTGATCTTCTGTGTTGCCTTTCCAGCAGATATCAGGTTGATTAACCCAGATGTCTGAAAAAGGCCTTCTCTTCTTCTTCCAGATCAAGCAGTGTGTAGCAGGCACCCACATTGTTCTGCCTGTTAATCCCATTGAAAAATCACCCACATTGGTCTACCTGTTAATATTGACCCATCAAGTCTTAGCTGGCTCATCATTTGTCTCCAGGCAGAGCTCCATGCATTTCCACTGCTGTCCCACAAAAAGTACAATCATTCCCCTTGCCTTCTCAGCCTGTTCACATCCATCACAGCACTGCAGTCACATGAGCTATCACACCACATCTCTGAGATCTCAACAAAATTATATGCCTGCAGCTTCAGACAGACAGCTTTGTTTTCCTAAGCTTATTTCCCATATGCATTAGTATACGGTAAATTTACAGAGACATCCAGCCACACTGATTTCCTAGAAAAGGTGTTAGAAGTTTCCCCAAAATGTTGTCTTTTAGGCACTTCCTTATTTGTGTGCCTTGTGGTGGGCCCCTTTAGCTTTGTTTTGTTTTTTTCAGGGAATCTCTCATCCTTGTGACTTACACCCTTCACTTTCCAAGGTGCCTCAACTCATCAACTGTCTCAACGGATCATGGGTCACAGCTGTCTCTCTCCTAGTTTAAAGTTCTCATCACATTAATGTTTTTGCCTCATTTGGTGAAGTGGATAACACCTCTTCCTAGAAGTCCTCATCCCTCAGGGAGTGTCCTAAAACCCAAATCCCATTTTTTGCACAACAAGTTGTTGAATCTCAAGATACATTTAATCCCTCACAAGCCCTTTCCCCTCACTGACAAGAAGACCATGCCCTTGATGTTTACCTGTATAACCATGTAGTCACTCTTAATATACTAAAGGTCTCCCCTTGTTATACCTTTGCTCCCCATGTGGAAGGGTAGCAGGGAGTAATAGTCCAAGGGCCAGACAACCCTCTGCAGCCTCTCCACAATGTTCTGGATCTAAATCCCAGCAAGCAACAGTATCTTGAGATAACATGTTAAAGCAGCAGATGGGTGCCTCTGTCCCTGGTTGCAGGGAGTCACCCACTGCTAACATCATTCTCTTCATCCTGCTGATGCAAGGATTCTACTCAGTGGGCTGAGATGCTTATCTAGACAAGGCTTCCAGCCCGCCATTTACAACTGGGGTGCTGAACCTCTTCTGTAGATGCAAATCTGCAGCTGGAGTACCCTCTGATGCCAGATATTGCATGCTTCCAGCCTTCACCATCACATAAGTACCCATTTCCCAACCCATCATTTTTAAGAGGTGTTTCTTCTCCTTTTTATTGCTAAATTCACTTGAGAAGTTGTCTTACAGTTAGAAGGTTTTCATAACTTTATTCTTTATGTTGATTTAGGATATCATTACAGAAAATTTTTATTAGTCTAAGGAATTAGGATTGCTTGTAAATCTTACCTATTCACGTTGTTGCAAAATACAATGTAGTAAAATTTAGAGGTTCGTAAACTACTTTACATATGTCTCTTTCTGAATAGACTTTATATACATTGTTTTAGATCTTTCTGCCACTTCAGTTGCTTTTTTTAATCTCCAAATGGCAAAATTTATCAATTCCTTTTTTTTTTACTGTTTGCTTCAATACTTAAATTCAATGTTATAATTGATTTTTTTTTTCCCCAAATTGAGCAGACGATTTGTTAGGTAGAGCATTCTTGACAAATTAATGCAGTGATTTATACTGTTGGCTCTAAGCATTTTATGCATTTTGACTCTTAATTTCACCTAATATAGGCTTGCCTTTACAAGTCAAGCTAGTTTAATGAAAGACAAAGTTAGCTAATGGGTATTACTGTCAGTAACAAAAGTTTTAGCAATAAGCTTGACATACTTCACAGATATTTTATCCCCAAATACTTATTATGCAGTTGGCTGAAATTTCAGAGGAACCTATTTAAAAAAAACAACCAAATTGAAAGTCAGTAGCATCATGTTTACAAAATTTCTAAGCTTTTTAAAGTTTGTAGGGCACTGAAAAATTCTGTTTCACATTCTTCTAAGAGCTTTTTCTTTGAAAAATTTCCCATTGAGCAAATAAGATTAGTCTATGAGTCACTAATCATCTAATCAGTTCTTGGTTATGGTAGGTAATTTTGCTCCCTGAGTTTATTTCTAATGAGTTATATTGAATTTAATAAATTTTCATTCTAATACATAAATTCCAAAAATGCATAGCGTTATTATAATAAAAATAATGGAATCCCTTTCATTTTCAACTGCCAGTGCAGTGTCATCTGTGTACCTCATTGCTATTGGACGTATGCAAAGCAGCATACCAGTATTTAACTAGCTGTAGGCAGTCCAATAGTAAATCAACCGTTTTCAGGTATTTACATATGTACATTGTTATCCCTAGCAAGTGCTGAACTAAAAGATTCCAAGAAAGATTTGGAGAATTTTTAAGGAGCATATCACATACACAGGGAAGGATTGTTTTCTTATTTCTAGTTCAGTGTTCTGCCTGTGAGCACACATAATCATGTGATCTAACCATGCCTGGAGTTCTGACTGCATTATATTTTAGCTATAACAGAGTTAGCTTTGTGTGAAGTAGTCTTATGAAAGAAGCAGACTCTTTTGGGCTATTACTCAGGTTATGACAGCCTGACCTACTGCTGTAACTGGACAGTAGTCACTATTTTACCTCAGGTAACTTTGTTACTGTACTACACAGTGCAGATGTCTCTGAAGCAATCATCTGAAGAAGTTACTATTGACACTGTTGTACTGTCTTTGTTTCATTTCCTTCATACTGTAGCAAAAGAAAGCCTCACAAGTCTTTCCCAAGTCTTGCCTATACCTTGTCATCATCATAGTGGTCTCTTGCCCACTGCAGCCTGAACTGCCCACATCTCTTCTGGAGATTTCTCCACAGAGGTTTACTGAGGACAGGAAAACAGATTTATGGACTAACCACCGAAGTCTTATGTTCTAAGCATTTTTGGACACAAATGTTCTTGGCAATGTCCAAATATGACACAATGGATAATGACTACAACTATATAAATTATCATAATAATAAATATTGGGGGTGACTATAATAAAGGATGTAAACATTTCTGTCAACAAGGAATTTAATTTTCTGCCTTTAATAGTAAATTCCACAACTTCTCCTCTAGTCCTGTGTTTTCAAACTGTGAGTTATGATACGCAAGAGGGTCACAGGAGAATTAAAAGAAAATTACAAAGTGTTTCTACTATCTGGGTAGCATTAATTGCCCTGCTGTTTCCAGCAATTAAAGGCAGTACTTGTTCCCACGCTAATGGTACACTTGTAGACAATAATTAGAGCAGCTTCTTGGAGCACCTAAGCAGTAGCTCTATGTTTTGATAGGGAAAGGATGAAGAGGTTTGATCTGAAGGAGTTTTCCTCAAAAAATAGAAGAACCCTGAAGGGACTTGAGTTAGCAATATCATTTAGGAAATGCTGATCAGATGCTGTGAAAAGTAATAATAGCACTTGCCTTTTTTAAAAAAATATGTATTGAAATGTGCAACTCTGGTCTAGCTAGGTTACACAGCTAATTTAAAGCAGTTTGTCGTAGCAGTTTTGTTTGTTCAAGCAGATTGATGATTGGGTCCAAAAAACTTGCTCTTTCTCTTTTTCTTCTTAGAAAATGTGTTATGTTCAGTTTATCCTGAAGTGCATTACAGCTTCTGTAACATAAAATCCAAACAGCAAATCTTACCACAAAACCGTCTACTGCAGATGATCATAAACTATGATTAAATGAGAGAAAAATTTAGATATCATATAATTTTCCATTTCATTTTAGTAATGATCTCTTGTGCTGCTCAAATGGTATTTACCACTTAGCTTCTATCATGTAAAAGTATGATATCCAATCTCCCATTTCTTACTGGATCTTAAAGTGATATTAATTTTCAGTAACTTGTAATTTTCATTCCATTAAAACAGTCAGTAAATTCCCAGTACAGTTGCTTATGCTGAGATGCATAAGGTTGGACACAATGATCTCTAGAGGTCCCTTCTAACCACTATCATTCTATGATTTTATGATTCTGTGAACAGGTATAAGCAATTTCACTCAAAATGGTGCTAATTCTGCACAGATTTTACACAACAGGGTACCCATATATGGTACCTCGGTTCAGTTTTCTCTTCAGTCTGTACTACAACTATATGCATGTTCTAAGTACCTGGCTGGAGGCATTCTCTATTCTGTTTCAGCTATCTTGACTGAAAGATTTGTTGAATATTAATTAATTTATAAAACTATTAACACTAATAATGTTTTCTAGCCCGATGACTGGGTCATTTGCTTTAGAAGCAGGAGTCCCAAATTCTATTCCCTGTCCTCTATTTCTTTCAGTTTCTGAATTAGTATCTCAGCTCAAGCAATATAAGAACCAATTATTAAGAACAAGGTATATAACACCATTTCTGGCCAAAACCCACAGAAACAACAAAGAATCCTAAACAAACAAAAAACAAAACTACCACACCAAACCAAACAAAAAAAACAAACAACCAAACCAAACAAAACAACAAAACACAAAAAACAAAACCAAAATCAAAGCCAAAGCAAACAAAAACAAAAACAAAACACAAACAAAACAAAACCAAGGAAACAGAAACCCAAGTAAAACTACTTTCAAAATAAAATCTGTTATTTGTAAAATATTGATATATTTCATTTAGATCCAGAAGAGGATCTGGGGCTGTAATCTTATACTCTAATAGTGATCTGTTCAACATTTGAAATTATTATATCCCTAAGAAATCATAGAATTGTTTTGGTTGGGCGAGACCCTTAAGATCGTCAAGTTCACGTGTTAAAACAACACGGCAGGTCACCACTAAATCATGTCCCTAAGCTCCACATCTCTACATCTTTTAAATACGTCCAAAGTTGGTGACTTCACCACTTCCTTTGCCAGGAACTGAGTTAGACCAAAACCAGAGCACCTCTTACATTTATGTCCTCTACATATGCTAAGGTTCTGTACGATTGGTACTGAGGTGAATATCAAGTCTGGGTGCATAGTATGAGGTGGACAAGCCAAAAAAGATGTAATAAATTATTTGAATTGGAGACTTCCAGTCTACAGAGGAGGCCTTAACCAGATCCTTCAGTTCTCCTTCCAAACAAGGGACTCTGCTGCCCTGTTCCTCCCTCCAAACTGAATTTAACACTTAATTTTCTCACACCTCTGAGATTAGCAGAAGATCCTCTGAGTAACCCCCACAGTGCACACTGAGTACATTACCTAGGAAGGTGTTATTATTGCCTTCATTTGGGATGCATGAAAATGGATGGCACTTATATGAGATTAGAAGTCTTTTTACATGAGAAAGGAATGTCACCCTCCAGAAAAAGAAGATATAAAGAATGTCCAGATGTCAAAAAGACTAGTCTGAAAAGACTGAATGAGGCTTGACAGACAGGTGCTGAGTGTAGAAGGATACCTGGCTTCTGTGTTGTCAGTGTGCTGCTGGCAGGGATGGGTACATCAGTGCCAGAATGAGAAGGAATATTTTCTTTCAAATAGCTTACCCTGGGATGATCTATGAACACACCTACTGGATGATTATAACTCCATGCAGTGTGATGACCTTCATAATAATGGGCTGATGTTTGATTTCTGTATTGAAGCATTGCTGCTGACATTGACTGATAGTGGTCTGACTAACATGGCTCTGATCAGTGGATGTCTTGGGATGGTTATAACGATCCTGCAAACTTTTTATGAAATAAATGTGAGTTAGAAATCCTGGGTAGAATACTGGTTCCAAAAGAATGGAAAAATATATAGGGTTAGATTTTACTCAAGACTTGAAGGTGTTTTTTCTCTCAAGACTGGTGGAGTCATAAGGTGATTTTACTCAAGGTGATTTTACTCAAGTCTGGCGAGGGCTTGAGAACATAGGGAACAAAATCCATACTAATTACAGCCAAAGCAAAAGCAGTCTTCCAGGGGAATTTCATGGAAATGGCATCAAGAAAACAAGTAGCAGGTAAGACATAAATTCAGAAGGAAAATACTCTTTTAATTGAGGAAGCTGCTTGTTGTTTATTAATTTACTTTTACTGCAGTGCTCAGATCTACCCAGACAAAGGCCATTCCAATGTTTCATCATTCCTAATGCCAACAAGCTTAGTATTGCCTCTATCCATTCCCAATGTCTTGTAATGCTCAAATGGTATCAGTCAATTTTATTCAAGAAAAGGGATTTCAACAACATAATACTAATGCCACATGTATTCCTTAGGGAGCAAGAGTCTTTATGGATTTCATAGCATATCAGCATTAGTCTGTTGGACAGGTTCTCTTCTCTTTCTGTCTTTATAAGCAGCAGTAAGATTTCATTTTGCCCTGGGGCTATTAAATGAAATGAAAATAAACTGCATCAGATGTTTAAAATCAGGAAGTAGAAGTAGTGTTAAGTCAGAAAATATTAATGCCAATTTGCTATGTGAGGCATCATTCAGTTAAAAAAGAAAAGAAAAAAAGAAAAGAAAAGAAAAGAAAAGAAAAGAAAAGAAAAGAAAAGAAGAAAAGAAAGAAAAGAAGAAAAGAAAAGAAAAAAGAAAAAAAAAGAAAAAAGAAAAGAAAAGAAAAGAAAAGAAAAGAAAAGAAAAGAAAAGAAAAGAAAAGAAAAGAAGAGAAGAGAAAAGAAAAAAGAAAAAAGTCTCTGGATCAAGATTGTATATTAAAATCCAAACGCATGGCCATTGTGCCTGGCTTTTTGTACTCTACAGTACCTTGTTTTTGGAACACAAAAAATCCCCAACCAACCAACCAACCCCTCACACAGTGTTTGCTAATACACAAAACTACTCTCAAATCCATTTTTCCAACTCTTGCAGCACGCTAACTTAAAAATACGGGATGTCAAAATATTGATTTACCTATGATGGTTTCAAAACTCAAGACAGTTGCCTTTTAGTCACTTACTGACAGTGTCTAAGAAACATTTTCCTTATAGAAACTAGATCTAATGAAGATAGCTGTCATCTTCCAAACAACTAATGGGAAGCTGTGTCTGCTAAAATTGTGAAATAAGTCTAATCCAAAGAAAATATATTCCCCCCTCCTTGTCTTGATCAGCAAATTATTCTAACACGAATATGCACATAAAGAACTCTTTGCACTTTCTGGTAATCAGGGACAGAATCAAAATAATAATCATAGTGGATAAATGGTCTAAATTACCCAAAAAATGAATTAGTCTCATGGAAAATTAAATTGGCAGTCAGGTTTTTTTTATACTTATCCTAAACTTTGTTATTCCTGATGAATTCAGCTGTGTCATAATGTGTAGGTGGGTAGGTAAGTAGATAGATAGGTTGTAGCCCCTCAATGGGGGGGGGCTACTGTGAGGCCTGGTCCGGGAAACGGTGACACAGCTACTTTATGGCCGCATGGGTCATTAACAGGCACATACCAATGTGGTGGATGAGAAATGGCGTTTATTGGTGGGTTATATAGCCTAGGTTCTACGGCGTCACATCCGTCTGCTTACCTCATAAATCAAGCGCTATTGGCTATCAAGCTGTCCCTGTCTTCCCGTACAGTGCAGAAAACTTCCGAACGCCAGACCCTAACTACCACAATTCCCCCCCACTATGCATAACTAAATTAGCTAAAATATAACAATTCAGAAATTCTATACCTGTATTAGATCTATATTATACAGCAGAAAAGCATAAGGCTCAGTGCACAGGTAGAGATTAGGAGGTAGCTAAGGTTAGTAGTGTAATGTACCTAGAAACACCCGGAGGTGACATTGAGTAAACACATTCTTAAGGTAGTTCTTAAAGCATTCTTAAAGGATTCGTAAGGCACATCTTAAAGCAGCTGACGAGGTCCGATCATCATAATGTTGATTGTCTCCAACCGGCTTTTGACAAACGATACCAACTTGTTCAGCACACAGGGTCCGAGGATCAGTGCCATCATGATTATTGCAATCGGCCCTACCAGGGTAGATACCAGGGTGGTCAGCCATGGTGAGCGGTTAAACCAGGATTCGTACCACCCTTGCTGGGCTTCCCTGTCCTTCTTTCTTTTTTCTAGACCCTCCCTGAGTTTGGCCATGGTATCTCTGATGACCCCTGTGTTGTCTGCATATACACAGCACTCCTCTCCTAACGCAGCACACAACCCACCTTGATGTAAGAACACGAGATCCAATCCTCTACGATTTTGCAAAACTAATTCCGACAATGACCTCAGTGACTTTTCCAGAGCACTGATCGATTGTTCAGTTCAAGCCAAATCTTCATCCACTGCTATCCTGAGGGAATTGGTTTTGTTCGACTAGTGAGGCTATTCCTGTTCCTGCCCCTGCAGCTCCTATGGCTAGCAGGGTAGCTATGGTCAGAGCGGTGATGGGTTCTCGTTTCTGTATATGATAGGAAACAGAAACTGAGTGATAACCATACATATATTCCTCAGGATGGTATAAGATTCTTGGGATGATGATTACTTGGACACAGAATTCATGGCTCTCATCGAACAGCCTAAGGGATATGCATGGGGTAACCCCAATTTTTGAGCATATCCATTTGGTATTGTCGGCAGGAACCAGCCATTCAGCTCTCAATCTCTTCGTTTGGAAGGGCCCTTTTGAACACAAATGCCTTTTCTCATGGGGTACCTCACCGACACATGTACCTTGCCCTGACACATCTTGTATTGTTATTCCCAGTGTTTTTCTCTGTGTTCCATAGACATTGTGGTGGATTAGGCCCATGTACTAGTTTTGGTTTAGAGGGTATAGCTATTGCTTCATAGAAAGGGGGCCTCATGGCATAACAAAGCCAGCAGTTTGCCGTCATGTTTGGGCTTGTGGAATTCAGTATCTGGTATGTTGAGTTCAACAGTTTCCATAGGGGGGGCATTTCGAATTTCAAAATGTTCTGA
>JANHFX010017829.1:15614-43114 GCA_027560015.1 Chloroceryle amazona | reverse complement strand
AGACGGGGGAGGGGGAAAGGGGACGGGGACGGCCAGGGGGACGGGGAAACAAGAGGGAAAAGATTAAGAAAAAGGGATGAAAGAGCGGGGGGGGAAGACACAAGTGGGCGGAAAGAGAAAAAGTAAAAGAGCATAAAAAAGGAAAATTGGGGGGAGTGAGGAGGGGAAAAAGGAAAAGAGAGGGGGCAGGAGAGGGGAAGGAATAAAAAAAAAAGGGTAAGAGAGGAAAAAATAAAAAGAGGGTGTGAAGGGGGAAAAAACGCAGGCAAAGAAGAAAAAAATATTCAAAATGAATGGAAGGAGAAGAAAGGAAATGGGGGAAAATGAGGGTAAAAAAGAAAAAATGAAGGAGAAAAAAAAAAGAGAAAAAGTAAAGGAGAAAAAAGGGGTGTGGGGTAAGAAAAGAAAAGCTATTTTCCAGTTGCTTGCTGTTTTGATTTGTATTTCACCCCGTCCCTCTGAAACACCGAGAAGACAAGGCAAGGGGAGGCAGCAGATTCTCACCTCCCTCACCCAGGGCAAGAAAAGCTAACACCAAGGAAAAGTGACAGGTGGGCAGAAAGCCACTCCCTGAAGCCAAAAATCCACCCTTCACACCCTTGCTCAGCAGAGGGAAGGCAGGTAGTTAAAATAGCCAGGGGTAGGTCCGTACTCAGTTCCAGCCTGTCTGTCTGACCTGGGACAATAACAACTTTCCTAAATCACCTTGTCGCTACTGAGCCCATCACTACCAGCACTCACAACCCAAGGGATTCAACACCCCCAGAAAGCACCTATTTGGTTTTCCCCGAAGATGCTTAATCCTGTTTCCACAGGCCATTAAAAACTCGTGTTAAAATCTGCTGGCAAGTGAGTGCTTAAGAAGAGACCATGTTTTGCCATGAAAGCGCCTGAATCAAGTTATCCAGCTTAAAATAAAAGGGACATGGCAAAACAAGACATTTGTTCTGGGGCAGGTGAGACCCATCTAAAAAGCACAGGGGTGAGGGTTAAAAGGAGACCCATTTGCCATCAGAGCAGCCCGTGTTCTTAAAAAGGGTGTTTGTTGACACATGCATCAAATTCATGTCCCTGAAAGTGAACCATAGAATTGTTTTGGTTGGAAAAGACCTTTAAGATCATCAAGTTCAACTGCTAACCCAGCACTAACAGGTCACCACTAAAGCATGTCCCTCAGCTTTTCTGCCAGCAAAGAGAAGATCACAGAATCACAGACTGGTTTGGGTTAGAAGGGACCTTCCATGGTCATCTAGTCCAAAACCTCTGCAGGGAGCAGGGCATCTGCAACTAGGGCAGGTTGCTCAGAGCCCTGTCCAACTTCACCTGGAATGTTTCCAGGGATGGAGCATCTACTACCTCTCTGGGCAACCTGGACCAGAGTCTCACCACCTTCACAGTAAACATTTTCTTCCCTCTCTCTATTCTAAATCTCCCCTCTTTTAGTTTAAAGCCATCGCCCCTTAGTCCTGTCACAACAGATCCTGCTAAAAAGATTGTCCTCATCCTTCTGATAAGCCCCTTCAGGCATTAGAAGGCCACAAGAAGGTCTCCCTGGAGCGTTCTCTTCTTCAGGTTGAATCACTCCAAGTCTCTCAGCCTGGCCTCACAGCACAGGGGTTTCAGTCCTTGGATCATTGTTGTGGCCCTTAATCTGTAGGTACCACACCTCCTTGCAGCTCCAAGCACACACTGACCCTTGCCCAGCGCTCAGCCCATGCTACCTTCCAGCTCAGCCCTGCACACCCCCAGAGACCTCCAACATCTTCCAGCTGACACCACACATGGCAAAGAAACATGCTGGAGAAGGCCCAACCTGTAGGGCGTTTGGTGGTGCCTCTGTCCACACCAAGATTTAGGCTGCCACTCACTACCCGTGCCACCCTGCAGCAACATAAGAGGCCATCAAGCAGGCCACCTGGACTATTCATCCCATCCACTACCATGCTCACAACACTGGTAGGGGTTTAAGTGCCAGGAGAACAGAAGGATGAGTCTCTCACCATCCCACAGATGGAGGCACTGAGATGTAAAGTATTTGTCTCCATCTCTGACCCTCACTCTCCCTGGATGAGGTCCTCCAAACTTCACAGCTGTTGGTGAGCAAAGTGTTTCAGCTTTCACTTAGATTCTGGAGCACTCACCCAAGTCTGTGGCCATTGGCAGAACTGAAGCACAATGAGTTCAGACAACAACAGGGTTAAGTTTGAAAATAAGCATGTACTGAAGCACTTAGCTAAATCAGGCTCTGAAAATCCTAGGGTAAAAAACAAAACAAAACCAAACCAAAAAACAAAATAAAGGCACTCTATTAGAACGCCAGAGTCACTTAGCAAAAAAAAAAACAAACCAACAAACACCACAACCAAAAAACCAAGGTGCAGAGTGGTTTTTCCGTACTTGGCATGACAGAAAATAACATCAACTAGTACAATCTCTTCCACAGCTCTCCAAAAATACCAGCCAGCACCTGCCACTGCATTGTTGCCACCTGTCAGGAGTTGCAGGCAACCTCTCCTGTCCCGCATTCTCTAAGAGTGGAGCCCTTGCTGCCCTTCCCAGGGTACTCCCTCCAGCTATCTTTTTATAGTGAGCACATTCCTCACGCAGGAGAGACAGAGCCCGTTCTCCTTCCGTTATGAAAGCCAGATTTTGCTTGGCGTTCAGGGATAAAATTCTTGGACAGTAAACAAAACAATATGGGCTTGAAAAAAAATAAACCTACATGTTATAAAACCCCTTTGGGAAGAAACTGGGCACCCTGGATAAGATCAGCAGAAGGTTGAGATGCTACCTGCTTGCTGTGATTAGTTGGTATCTGCTACCAGTCCAAGCAGGTGGCCCCAGAGATGTGATCTCAGACAGTGTGGTGACCAGAAACTCCTTGTAGATGCAGCTCTCCAGGCAAGGTGACCCATCGCGCATTGAAAACAAGTTGGCTCCAGATATTTAGGGAAAACGGAAAACAAAGCTCTGCAGCTCTTCACCCATCAATGGAGAAGTGTGTGGCAAACTGATGGGAAGGGACAGGCCACCTTCTTTTTCACCATTTTTTCTTGAGGTTCTTCTACAACAAAACTCTGCTTTCCCCATCTCAATGGCAGCACCACGTGGGGCCCCACACGAGGTCAAGGCTCCAGCACACTCAGGGCTGCAGATAAACACACCTAAGAGTGAGCTCTGACCCACTGAGATAGGTACAGCATGAGGGGAGGTAAAAAGTGGCACCAAAATCCAGGTTATTGTTTACCTGCTTACCCAACTGTTTTGCATTTATACTTTTACTGCCTGAACTACAGCATTTTTATTTTTTTTTCTCCATACCCACAAGTTTTTACTAATGTGGTGCAGGAGAGAAAAATGAGAACTTCTTCACAGTCCCCACAGCCTCTCCATGCTGGCACTGGGAAAGTGGACTGAAGGCATCCTCATTGCTCTGAAAGCTTCCCTTTCCAACTGGGAGGCAGATGGAAGCTAACACTCAGCCCTGCCTACTCAAATCAACAGTTAAAAAAAAAAAAACAAACCAAAAAACAAAACAAACAAGCAAATTGGCAGCTTTAAGTGCTAGAAAGATTTTTCAGGGGCAAAAGATCAAAAGGTGAAGAGCACATATGGGCTGGGGGGGAAAGCATTTTGATAGCACAGCAAATATCACAAAGGGATAAAAGGAAACATTTCACCCTTGCACAGGAGAGAATTTGGGTGCAGAAAGAGCCAGGCTGAAGCAGCATCACCAAGCGACTGTCCAAAAGCAGCAGCCTCACATGCAGGCAGAGAACAACACGCCGCCTGGGAGCCCAAACACACCATCAAGGGTATCAAGTCAAGGAGAGCCCTGGAGGCAATCAGGCTGTGATCCGTGAAGTGTACAGAGGTAAAAAAGAGCTTCCTGTAGTCCTGGGAGCCAGCGCCAGCGGGCTGCTGGATGAACACACAGTGCTCATTTCCTCCCTGTTCCAAGACAGCTAGTTCTCTGTCCTCGCCTGGTCATGTTCCTCGCCACATTGGTTGGATGATGGATGGAGGAACAAGCCACTGGACTAATAAAAGGAATAAATAGATGACTCCATCAGGAGTCACCTCTGAAATATCGGGCAGAAAGGAAACAAGTAGTGAATTTCCAGCAGGCAGGGGCTGTGGTACTGCCCATTTTCACTTCCCCTCCCACCAGAAAACAATCAACTTGTCAAATGCCAAGCCATGCCTAAAGTAGCATCAGCAGCCCCCAGAAAAGCCATGGGGCTGGTCTCCTGCCCAGCTCCATCCTCTCCAGTTTGGAAGGGATACAAGATGAGAAAACCAAAACCAAAGAGTACAGAGCAGGGAGAAGTACACTCCCCACTGCAGAAGGTACTACTCATGTTTGCAGTACTGCTTGTGCTCATAGGCAGCTCCAAGGATACTGATGTCCTCCAGGGAGGGAAGGAAGGGAAGGAGAGAGCCAGAGGTGCCCCAAACTGAAGCAGCTGCCATAACTCAGGAGGGTGGGGAAGCCAACGCAGGGGGCATGGTGGTGATACTGGGTGGGATGCTGAGCACACCCCAGGATGCCAAGCTCATGCTTTGGCATGACCCTATTTTAGACTAGGGAAGCTGTGACAGAGAGAAGTAGACCTCTTAAAACAAAAGAGCAAAGGAAGAGATGTGCAGACAGAGGCTGCCTGGGCAACCACATCCCACACTAGTTCTAGATTCCTGCTTCCAGAAATGTGCCCCTGTGGCCAAGAAGGCAAATGGTCTCCTAAGGTCATTAAGAAGAGACAGCAAGTTGAGGGAGGTTCTTCTCTCCCTCTACTCTGCACTAGGGAGGCCACCTGTGGAGTACTGGGTCCAGATCTGGGCTCCCCAGTTCAAAAGAGACAAGAAACAAGTGGAGAGAGTCCAACATTGAGCTATGAAGATGCTAAAGGGACTGGAGCATCTCTGTGACATGGAAAGGCTGACACCTGGGGCTGTTGAGCCTGAAGACGACTAAGGAGGCATCTGATCAATGCTCATCAATATGTGAAGGGCAAGAGAATAGGGTCAGACTCTTTTCAGTGGTGCCCAGTGCAGGTCAAGGGGCAATGGGCACAAACTGGAACCCAGGAGATACTACCTAAACATGAGGAAAAAATTCTTTGCTGTGAGGGTGCCAGAACCTGGCTCAGGCTGCCTAGAGAGGCTGTGGAGTCTCCTCTGCAGAGATTCCAAACCCACCAGGACAATGAATTCCTGGGCACCCTGCTCTGGGTGACCCTGCTTTAGCAGGGGTTTGGACAAGATGATCTCCAGAGGTCCCTTCCAACCCCCACCATGCTGGGATTCCCCCAGCCTAAACCAAGCAATTAAACAGAAATCACATCACAGGGCTTCCCTTTCTCCTCTGTATCACGCACCCGTTAGTTTCATGATTCATGGGAGTTGGAGTTTTTTTGCAGAAAGCCCCTCACATGTGCTGGTTTTGACCTATGCTGTAGCTCCAAAGCTCTTTTCCAACTTCCCCACTGCAACAATAAGGACCACATTTAAGAGGAAGATTTTAGAGGATGAAAGCCAAGTTCTTTGGGATGTCACAGGCCTCTAGCATCTGCAGTTTGAAGCACTGCACACCATAAACCTTGTGAAAACATGTTGAAGGAGATCTGCGTTGTCCAGGGTGGGGATGCTGCCATCAGCATTCACCTCTTGACAAGTGATGGTGAACAGCACCGATCCAAGAGACAATGCAAAGCCTGCAGCACTTCCCGTGGGTCTCCCATCAGCTGGGCCACCCAGAATTTTAACCGTTCTTTTCCTTTTTCCCCCAAAGATGCAGCAGGAAAGAGGTTAATGCTCCCGTCCAGCCACTCAGCAGCATGTTTTCCATCAGTCCCAGCAAAAACTGCAGCCAGCATTCCCAGGGAGCTTGCCAAGCACTGGTATGGTGCTGGAGAAAGGGCTGGCAGAGCCATCAGTATCCCAATTCCAGGGCAATGAGAGCTTTTAGGAGAAATCAATTGGTGGTGTTATTATCTACCTACATAGCTAATAATTATTGGGCATGGCTTGTCTCCTTCACAGCTCATTTCCATCTTATCCTTCTGCTAAATAAAGGTGTTACCGACAGGCGGTGTCTGCAGCTTCATAACCTACTGTTGCAGGCGTACTTCCTATTTATTTCGAAGTGTGCCAGAGTGCACCTGGGAAGCAGAGAAAACAAGACCCTGCGCAGCTCAGCGGCCAGCAGAGAAGGTTTTACAAGGCATCACATTTGACATCACCACGATTCCTAAACTCCTCCTCTTGGCGCAGCACTGCCTCAAATTAGCGAGGTGACATTAGCACGTGGCGGGGAGGCTTCCACAGAAGCCACGCTACAGAAAGATGGATGGATGCTTCACTTGGTATTGGCAGCAAGCAAAGTGCCAGGGACAGAGAGGTAAGAAAGTGGTTGGAATTAAGAAGATGGCACCCCCCTCCACTTGCTTTCACTCACTTCCATGGGAAGGAGTCCTGCTAGGTGTAAAACGACTACATGCTCCATGCTGGTATGGAATAAAAAAATAAAATTAAAAAAACACATTAAATCATAAATCTTTTGGAAAAGGGATCTACTGGGGAGATTATATTCGCTTTTCACGGACATACTAATTCAACGGTGGCGTATCAGATGGTTCTCTGTGGGGCGAAAAAGACATATTGTTTTAAAGTACAATATTTAGAGGAGTCCTTCAGGAAGGAAAGCAAATATTGTCTTGGCAAGGAAAACCGACTGCGTGAGCACCGAGTCAGGGACATTAAAAGCAGGGCCCAAGTCCCAGCTGCCGAAAGTCAGCACAGCTTGACTGCAGTTGTTGGAGCTAAGCCCATACATAGGAGATGAGAATGAAGGTCACCTCCATTTAGCTGCAACCCCTTGAAAATGTTAAATAAATGAACACAAAAGCTGATTTTTTATTTTTACTGGGCCTGTTGCGATCAGTCACTGTTTGCCCACTAGCAAACGCCGACAGCAGATGAGAAGACAAGGATGTAATAGCTGCACTTGGTTTAGTGTTCCTTGGTTGGGAGCTACCTGGCCACCTCCTTTTGGATTGCTCAGCAGTGGAAATGACCAAGTCTCCTGGTTCTCAGAGCAGCCAGACACTCAAGATTTGGGTAGAACTCAATGGCCAGATGCAAAACAGGGCCTCACCAAATACCTCCTCAGGCTCCTGCCCAGTCGACTCCCTACATGCCTGGTCTCTGTTCTCCAGAAAGCTCCATTCTTACTGTGGCGCACACTCAAAAGTGTCTGCAGCAGACTGGCACCCACCTCCTGATGAAATTGCAACCTGACTGAGGCTGATAAACACCTCTCTCTCCTGAGAGACCTTGTATGACAGACAACTGAGGAGCACCCTGAACACAGCCAGCCACAGCATATGGATGAGGTTTCCTCACAACAGGCAGCTTCCACACAATGCTGAGGTGGGACTGGTTTCAGGGCCCACTTACGCAGCTACAGTCACACTCCACTTTTGCCTTCCTGCCTTTCTCCTGACCCCACAAATCTTCCATTTGAAAATAGAAATGGGAGCATCCATCCTCCTTTATCTCCATCCATACATTTAGCATGGTGGTCAGTGCAGCCCCAGATCTCTCCCAGCTTGGCTGCAGGCATGAAGGACACTGGAATGGGACTCCTGCCCACTGTGTATGTCCTTTAGATATTCATCACATGCACAAGCTCCCCAAGGAGCCCTGCTGTCTCCTGGAATGTATATCCCCTCAGGAGAAGGCTGTGGATTGTAGACAAAAACATGCAGATCTGACCTCAGATCAACTTCACACAGCATCATAAGCACAATCCCAGTCATCCCAAACAGCATTGTTTTGGCATGTGGCTGCTCTCCTAACACAGGTAAGGGGCTGGCCTACTGGAAAGCAGCTCTGCAGAGAAGGACCTGGGAGTCCTGGAGGACAAGCAGCTCACCATGAGCCAGACATGTGCCCTCATGGCCAAGAAGGCCAATATTTTCCTGGGGTGCATAAAGAAGAGTATGTCCAGCAGGTCAAGGGAGGTTCTCCTCCCCCTCTGCTCTGCACTAGTGAGACCACATCTGGAGTATTGTGTCTAGTTCTGGTCTCCCCAGTTCAAAAGAAACAGGGAAATACTAGAGAGAGTCCAAACAGAGCTACAAACATGAGGAAGGGACTGGAACATCTCTCTTATGAGGAAAGGCTGAGAGCCCTGGGGCTGTTTAGCCTGGAGAAAGAAGACTGACAGGGGATCTGATCAATGTTTACAAATATCTGAAGGGTGGGTGTCAAGTAAAAGGGGCCAGTCTCTTTTCAGTGGTGCCCTGTGATAGGATGAGAGGTAATGGTAGCAAGGGGAAACACAGGAAATTCCACCTTAACATAAGGAAAACCTTTTTTTACTGTGAGAGTGACAGAGCACTGGAACAGGCTGCCCAGAGAGGTTGTGGAGTCTCCTTCTCTAGAGACTTTCAAGACCCAGCTGGATCTGTTCGTGTGTGTCCTGCCCTAGGTGTTCCTGCACTGGCAGAGGGGTTGTACTCAATGATCTCCAGAGGTCCCTTCCAACCCCTACCCTTCTATGACTCTATGACCTGGGGCTGTTGAACCTGGAGAAGAGCAGACTGAGAGAGGACCTGATCAATGCTGATCAGTAGCTAAAGGGCAGAGGTCAAGATGATGAGGCCAGACAAATATTCTTTGCTGTGAGGGTGCCAGAGCCTGGGCCAAGCTGCCCAGAGAGGTTGGGGATTATCCTGCTCTAGAGAGATTCCAAACCCACCTGGGTAATGTTATCCTGGGCACCCTGCTCTGGGAGTCCCTGATGGAGCAGGGGTGTTGGATGAGATGATCTCCAAGGGTCCCTTCCAACCCCTTAACCATTCTGTGATAATAGCTACAGGAAAGTCATAACAAACATACAAAGTGCCATACGGTAACTGCTCATGACCACATCCTTCCTCTGTAGTATATTACTCACCATCCAAAGTAATTTATTCCAGAGGAACAAGGGGAGAAGACAGCATAAATTTACCACACAAAGTCACAGCACCATAACACCATTCTCACCAGTCTGACTACGACGCACTCTTAAGCGGCTCAGGCACAAATAACTCATCTAGATCTATCAGGAAAGATGGGATTTGCTTATCACCTGAATTGCAGGAGACACTCTGCTCAAGAGAGATGGACATCTCACTTTTCTCCTTCCTTTTGCCAGCCCAGCTATTTTGATAAAAACACCCCCATCCATTCCAACAAGGTGTGAAATTTGAAACAGCATCCTTGCTCCCACTGACAAAGCTGCACATAGGACTGTTCTGAGGTCATTAAATAACTTGACAAGAGAAAAAAGTGCTGCTGAAGCTTTAACTGTGAATGGGCAAAGCAGGCACACGCAAACCACAAAGACTCTTAACACAGCATTAAGTTGGCTTTACATTACGTATTTGCCATAAGTGTGTTCTACTCCTCAAGATGGAACACACTAACAGGGCTGTATTTTTCTCCATACCTGGGCCAGTTTCCCAGTTGAGACGAGTGGTTTATATGAGCCAAACACTGGGACAACACTAGTTTCTGTAGAAACCATTTCTGCTGGGGTCCTTAATATTGGCTTTAGGAGGAAGGCACATTAACAGCAGCTCGTGGCCCAATGCTGCAAGAAGCCAGAGAGATCTTGGACTACTCAAATCAATGAATGCAAGCGCAAGAAGGAGGCAGCCTGTGCTTTAGCTTCTGTCCAGGGCCCCTGAAAAGTTAATCCTATCCAACTACACTTTTTTTTTTTTTCATAGAAGAAATAAACAGTCTTTTGTACTAAACATAAGGCTGCCTTCTTCTGAAGGAAGATTTATCATCCTGGATAAATTCATTAATTCATTCCATTTTTGTCCTAAGACTTCAAAGCAGTGGTTTTGCTTCATGATGCAATGTCAGTTGGTTCTGCCTCTGTGCCAGGCTGCTCCCAGAAGAGATCACAGAATGTGATTCAGAATGTGATTCTAATGCTATTTTTCCTTAAAAAAACCCAAACCAACCAAAACCCAAAGAGATCATCTCAGCAGTTGCCTAAAGCCTGCACACCAAATTCCACTCAAGCACATTACAATTGTGCAAACACGTACATAGGGATCGAGGACCGGCTTTCCTCCAGACCACGAACACCAGGAATGCAATCAATGATATCACTCAATGTAGAGAAGCAACTTGTGGATGACAAAATCTGCTGTCAGATTCCCCAGGAGAGGACCCAGCTCTGAAGCAAGAAGGACGGCTTGGTTGCCTTCCCCATGCCAACAGGGACTCTGTTGTGCTGAGCTGAAACCTTGAACTCATTACAATGTCACTTTGTCTTTGGATCCGATATCCTGTGGGGGAATCTTCTGGGAACGTATTTTGGTTCAGACTTGGGTCAAGGAGAGTTGACTTGACCTGAAAATAAATCCAGGCGATCTCAAGCTGAAGAGCTATTGACTACTGTTTGCAATACAATAAAGTGAGGAGATCAAACTCGGCGGAAACCCTGGGTTAACATAAATCCAAGGAGAAAAAGGAACAAGAAAATTCATTCACTGCCATGACAAAGGGGACATTTTTTTGCACTGGCAGGATTCAGAGCAGGGACTGAAAGCGCTTCACAGGCAGCAGTTTTAGTGTCCCACACGGTCTGTGTTCACTGTTTAGCTGTGCTGATATCTTCAACAGACTGGCAGCAAGATAAGAGGTATGCAGCAGCATATGTGTGTGAAAAAGGTTTGTGGGCTGTGTTTTTTCTTCTTTAACGTCACTAGATGGAGTTCCTCCGCTCGCACACAGGGCAGCTTTTGTGAGAGGTATTTTATATGGATCCCCAAGGAAAGATCTCAGTAGACAAGCTCTGAGCGCTATTGTGTGCACATGTGTGTAATAACTCTTGGCGACTTTCCGTTTACAGTCCAGGAGAAATGCCGGTTGTACTCACTGCAGTCCAAGAAGAAATCCTACTTCTGGCTTGTGCTAAGGGGAAATGTACTATCAGCTTCACTGGAGTTAGCATTTCTGCCCTTCCAGAAGCTTTCTATTTTAAATGTTTGTCGGATAAAGCAATTTTTCGGCTAGACTACCTGATACTTCCCAGGTCTGTACTTCAGGGAGCCTGAGAGATGCTCCCTACCCACACTGCAACATATCCTCAGAAAAAACTAGAAATTCCACACATAGCCTGCCTAATTCCCCTCCTTCCAGCTGCCAGGTCCAGAAGCAGCAGTTTGATTCAACAGTCCTTTGCCCAGACCCATAACATGTACCCCACTGAACAGATTTTCCAGCTTCTCATTGTGGCTGAAGCTGCTGGTTGTCCAGCAGATGCTCAGGAAGACCCTCCATCCACCCAGCAAACCACAGTAATTTGGTAATTTTACCAAAATTAACTAAGAGCACAAAGCCATCCTACAAGGATCAGCCCTGCGGAGAAGGACTTAGGGGTGCTGATGGGTGAAGAGCTGGCCATGAGCTGGCACTATGCGCTCACAGCCCATAAGCCAATCACACCCTGGCTGCATCTGAAGCGGTGTGGGCAGCAAGTCAAGGGAGGGGATTCTGCCTCTGCGCTCTAGTGGGACACCCTCTGAAGTGCTGGGTCCAGCTCTGGAGTCCTCAGCACAGGAGAGACAGGGACCTGTTGGAGCAGGGCCAGAGGAGGCCACAGCAATGATCTGAGGGCTGGAACCCCTCTGCTGTGACAACAGGCTGAGAGAGTTGGGGTTGTTCAGTCTGGAGAAGAGAAGGCTCCAGGGAGACCTTACTGCAGCATTTCAGCACTTAAAGGGGCCCATCAGAAAGATGGGGACACACTTGCTTGGACATCACCTTTTAATGTGCCTGGTAAGTATCCTCAGAGTTATCTCAGCTCGCACTTCCACATGTTTCCACCCAAGAACAGGTGGTTCGTCTCAGGATAAATATTCAATATAGTTTAGTACTGCTGCCATTCCTTATACACTCCATTTTGCAACAAGGATGTTGTCAAATCCCTCCAGTCTTTCCACTGTCCCTTTCTCCCAAGTGTGCAAAGGAACAAACCTTCTGTGCTTTGCCATGGAAGAAGCAGAGCAGCTCAGCTTGCTGCAGTACGGATGCATGGGGCTGTTCCCAGGAGTCCTGGCAAGATGGGCAGGGCAGGATCTTCACTGAGGACACATCTGATCAGGGTGGCTGCTTTCAGGAGATGAAGTCAGTCCCTGTGCTAAGACATCAGCACCACATTCCCCATTTGAGCGCAACTATTTCTAAACACAGCCCAGGGAAAGCTGTGTATTTATTTTTTTTTACTTCATTTTATTAACCAACTTGTACTCTAATGTAGACAATCCCTTTGTTTATAGAATAAATTATGCTGCTTCTTCCTATCTCCCACTGTGATTGCATGATTCCTGGTACAACTGTATAATGTTTGATCTAAGAATGGATAAACTCCACCAAACAAAGCTGCAATAGAAAGTGGACTACAGAAATAAAAAGAGACTTCAGCCTCTCCAGGAAAAAAAAAAAGGTGAGTTTGACCAAGTAACACACTGAGAGCGCCTGGGAATCTTTCAGATGAAATAAAGTATCTTAAAATGAACTCAATATTCAAACTCAGCTTTTCACATCTGCACCCTCTCAAACTGTCAGGAGCTTCATCCCTGACTCAAGCAAAATCTCTTGCAAATTGGGATTTATTCTTACTACCGTGTGAAAATTAACACTTTCAATTGCAATTAGCAGCACCACAGTCCTGCCCAAGCTCCAAAAACAAGTCACACATGAATATTCACAGCCAACCAGTGCCACCTAACAGGAACTTTCCATCAACAACCTTCCCATCACACATCTCTCCTCCAGCTCAAGAAGGAGAAAACAGACACAGACCAGGCTCCCTACAGGGGCTCTGTGTGTAGGTGCCCAACCACTGGTCATCTCAGTGAGCTCTGGGACAATTGCTTTTCAGCAAGCCTACAGTGCAGTGGGGATTGCTCTGCTGAAGACAGGTCCAGGGGTTCTACACGTGGAATTGCAAGTATTTTTTTCATAGATTCATCTTCCGTTCATCACAGTAGCCCTACTTCTCAACCTCTATCTTCCCCAAGACACACCCTTGCAGGACCAACTCTAACCCCTCTTTTTAAAAGTCAGTTCCACTTAGAACAGCAAAAATATGAGGAAAACCAATCCTGGAGATTTTCCACCCGTGAGCAGAGGTCACAGTGAGGAGGAGACCTGCGCAGTCTTTTATCGGTTACCTGCCCCTTCTCTGCTCAGGTGTCAAGTACATCGCGGCCAAAGTATCTGAGCCCTTTCTGTACAGTGTAGCAGCTAGCACCAATAAAACAACCTACAAGCCCTTCCCAGTGCATTCTGGCATGCTACCAACTACTCCCGGACCAGAAAGCCTGCCTAAAGCTTTAAAAATATAAGTAAAATATCATCCCTTGGTGGTGTTCCGTCCCCAAGCCAGTCTGAAGTCATCCACAGAATCTGATAGGTGGTATATATATTTACTAGAGAGACAGAGGCCACTCCTGCTCCGTGCTTTACAGGCAGGACAGTCCATCATCTCATCCTTCTGCAGGACATTTCATTTCTATGGTCTGCTCCATCACCTTTCAGCTGCACTGAGTTTGTGAGGCAGAAAAGAAAAAGAGAAGTAATTGTTTTGCAGGTGTTTTGCTAGGACTTGTCAAAGATAAAAAGGAGAGTCCCTGAGGCCCCTTTCTACTCTCTAAATAGCAAAATAGTTGTTCTCCACCACAGCAGCTTTCAAATTAAAGGCCAGAAAGAAATATGGAGATGATATCAAGTCTGTTGTTAAATCAGTGGAGCCCTTACCATCTTTAAGGAAGCCAAGGAGAGTGGAATGCATAGAATCATAGAATCGTTTTGGTTAGAAGAGACCTTTCAGATCATCGAGTCCAACCATTAACCCAGCACTGCCAGGTCATCACTAAACCATGTCCCTCAGCACCACATCGACATGTTCTTTAGCTCATTCCAGGGATGGGGACTCCACCACAGCCCCAGGCAGCTTGGGCCAGGCCTTGACAGCCCTTCTGGAGAAGAACTTGTTCCTTGTGTCCAACCTAAACCTCCCCTGGTGCAACTTGAGGCCATTTTCTCTTGTCCCATCAAGCAGATAACCACATTCCTCTCAGTTTAAAATACTTAAAACTGGACACCAGTAAGGTGAACAAAAAACAGTGCTCGAAAGCAGACAGTGCCTGTTTAAGGGATTCAAAGAAAGAATGTATGTACAGGGTCATGGGCTAAATTTAACATGTCTCATCTGAAACAAATCGAGAACTGATTAAGCACCCAAAATAAAACAAACATGTAAGCCAAAAACTAACTCCTGCTTGAGGTATTACAGGAAATTCAGTTTTAAAAGCAAGTTGCAGACAGCTCTGGAAAATGCCTTCTCACTTTGCAGAGAAGGACAAATCAGGTACTCAAGTTCTCACCAGCAGTTGTTTTGCTTGGCTGTCTTAAAAAGCAAGCAAATAAACAAAACCTCCAACAATGCCTTCCATTGCCTAATGGAAACTTCAGGCTAGTCTTAGAAAATTCCTTGGTCCACCCATAGAGTTGGTGGGGAGCTTTCCAACAGGCAGACTCTAGATAGAATAAAAACTTTTCTGCAGAAGAAAAATTGTTGCATTTCATGGAGCGATTTTAGTTTTTCAGAAGGATAAAAATGGAAGGAACATCTTAATTTACAGGCAAGGTTAAGTCATCATTTGGTCTCAATCAGCTGCTACTCCCCACCCTTTGTGGGTGAAGCTTTCTGTTGGAGCTCCATTAACATGATTCATCCAGCTTCTTCCCAGGAGAGGCATTCTTTCGTTGGCATCTGTCCTGTATCTTGAGAAACACACTCTGGCCAGAGGAGAACAAAGGCAGCTGCTCCAGGCAGATCACTTTTTTCTTCAACGGGCCCCTCTGTTTCTTGCACAGGAACAGGAGGAGCTAATCACGTTCTTGACACGAGAAAGAAAAGAGACGTTTGGTTTTTAAGCCAGGCTGCAATGATGAGAGTTAAGATGCTGATGTCAACCACAGTAATCAGCACACACCCACAACTGGCTCCAGAAGCAAGGGAGGATTATTTCCGAATGACTACACAAAGCCAGGAGACAGAGCTGCAAGCAGTAAGATTGCCACCAGGCCAGCTGCAACTTCTGCCGGTCAGTCTAAACCTCTGGATCCTCAAACAAGCTATTACTGGCCAGATGGATGAAAACAAGGTCAAAAGGCACTTTCAGTAAGTCTGCAAGATCATCCCCAAGCATCTAATTGTTCGAGGCAAGAGGCCTGCACATCAAAGCTGATTGGTATTGTGAAACAAGATATTACATGCTTTTTGGGCTGTCCTGGCTTTTCAAGGCACACATTTTGATTTATTCTTCAAGATTTGGGCATGATGTATTTATTAGCATGGACATGTGTTTGTTAAGCAGAACCAGCCAGCCACCGTGGGGCAAACATCTGGAGCTTGTGACCAGTCACTTCAGACCTATCTCTTCTGCAAGCAAGGATGCACTAGGACGTTATAAACAAGTAAAGAATGAATTTAGGGCAGTCACCAGGACTCATAATTGGTCTCGTGATCATGCAGGGTGTTTGCAGAGAGAAAAAGATGCTGCTTGTTGCTGTGCTGTATCTAAGGAGTTCAGGGCAGGTCAACACGCCATGAACAATTCCTTTGCTACAGGGATCAATGTTCTGCCATGACTGGTATTTACTTTACACCACGAGCGATTCAAGTTCTGCATCAGCTCATACAAGCAGATGGGGGAGTTGCTGATGATATCTGAAATCCTCGAGATTTATTTTGTAAGAGGACCACCAGGCCATGCCTTACCTACAAGAATCTGCTGGCATTCAGTAAGCGTGCCTGGAGGAGCAGTGAGCTAGAGATACCAACATCAAGCCAGAAATAAAGACTAAATTCTCTATGTTTACTTACTAAACAGAAACTTCTTGGCCTTTTCACTCATGAAATACATACCTTTGTAAGATTTCCACCAGCATTTACATCCTCGTATCAAATCTACACAGATTAACACAGAACTTGAACAAGGGAATGCAGCCAGGTGAAGTGCCTAAGAGTGTTTTTAAGGCTGTTACATTTAAAAGCTACTTTATACAGAAGATAAGGAGCTCTGGGAAAGTAAAGTGTAGTTTAGAGAAAGGACTGAAGACAGAACAGCCCATCTGATGCTCTCATTCAAAGCCTCAGATGGTCAATATCTTGCAGTGCTGTTACACAGGGCTGCTGAGCTTCACAGCTCTGGCATAGTCAAGTCCCTTGAGGCATTTGTCATTTTATAAGTCAACAGAGCACTCCTGAAGCAAATTTCATGCTGGGCTTCTCTCAAATAAGGTAACACAAAATAATTTCATTTGCTCTCCTAAATTATCTGGGATAACTTGGGTAAGTACTAGTGTGGCAAACAGGACTAGGGCAGGGATCATCTCCCTGGACTCAGCACTAGGGAGGCTGCACCAGCAAAAGGCAACTGATTCCTTACATACATTTGGTCATTGAGGTACTCTCCAAGTTACACCTGAAACGTCCCTCTTTGGGGCACCCTTTAGGACCTGATGCTACCAGCTCAACATGGACAGCCCATCAAGTTACTTAACCAGAAAGAGGGTAAAACAACACTACTGAGAGTCCAAGAAGATAATACAAGTTCTGTTTGTCCAAGCCATCCAAGATTAGACCTGGACACTCTTATGACCAACTGCAAAGCTGTGTGCTTTTAAAATACTACTGGTCGTATCCATAGAGAAAGACGCTCTCTGAGAAAAGGAATTGCTCACTGATCCTCATGTGGTTAAACCCAAGTTTCTCTCTGCTTCCATAGCCAGTAATCCCACCAGTAGCAGCTGGACTTAGCAATGATATTCCTCTCCACAAAGCCCTCTGCTTCTCAGAGGATCACTGGGGCCAGCAATTTTTCCCCTGGACTTCATCACCAGGACACACATTAGCAGAAATTGGGGGATGTAGCCACTGATGCTAATTGGTCTTAGCAGTTTGGCTCATGCTTGACTAGATTTTTACCAGCTCAGGAGAGCAGCTAACTTCAGAGTGTGAGCCACAACACAGCAAGCAGAGATTCCACTGGGGACCCCAGGAAGAACCACATTTATAACCTTTTCAGGAGCTTCAGTGGCACAAACTGGCCACACAAGTTCTGGAAAATTTCAAATTTAACATTTCTACCTTCCTTTTCTCCTTCCCACAGACAATAAAAGGGGCTTCATGCAAGCGGGGTGCACGTCAGTGCCATCTAAAAGGACCCTCATTCCTGTATATTTAAAAATGTTTTATTGCACAGCTGAAAAACACAAGAAGAAATAAATTACAAAGCATCTTAAGTGATCATGCACTCCCATGAGGCCCTTAAGATACTTATAGGAATAATTTACAACTACATTATAAAAATCTCATGTCCTTGAAAATGATGCTGATGCTGCAGAAAAATATAAATCACTTCCGCAGAGGGCTTTCAAAACTGCTGTTACTTAAGGTTTATGAGCAGGTTATGATATCCAAGTTAAACATGGGGGTTGCATACCTACAAACCAGCTATGTTCTTCCCTTCCGTGGGCTTTAGGCTGTCAAATCAAATACAGAATTAGCTTCAAAAAGGGTTCAGATATAGGCGCGCCCCAAGAACCTGAGAAATTGTGTCTGCTCTTTACTGACACAAAGCCATCTGAACTACTGAGGAACAGAAAAGCTTTAGCTCACGCAGGGTGACAGGCTTTTGGTGACACAGAGCTATTGGCAGCTGCCCAACTCATTATGCCCAGCTATCTTTTGAAAGCTATCATCTTGTGGAACAGAAATCAATACCCCACACACTGCTACAAGCTAAGCCAGTAGGTCATGACATCCTATCACTGGCAAAGTGAAGAATGGATACTTCAGCAGCCCTGGGTGCAGCCGGTTCCTCCTCGGCACAGGAAAACGCACAGGTAGGAAGCACAGCCTTGGCTGATCCTGCAATTTGGAGCCAAGGAGGGAAGCTCCTAACACAAGACCTTCAGGTTGCTGCTGCAGATCTGGCTAGTGCCAGGGAGCCTGGACTGCAGTCCCTCTGGGTTAGCGCAAAGTCAGAAGCTGCTGATGACTACGTGCAATAGCCCTGTGTGGCCAAGCTGACATCATCAGCCTGGTGTCAGACCGATGAGTCCTACAAGCACTGCCTCCACCCAAAACCAACAATAACTTAATACCAGAGCATTCCTTTATCATGAGAGTAGCATTACAAGTTGCAAATGAAATCCCAGAATGGTGGGGGTTGGAAGAGACCTCTGGAGATCATTTCATCCAATCCCCTGCTCCAGCAGGGTCACCCAGAGCAGGTTGCCCAGGATCAAACTGTCCAGGCAGGTTTGGAATCTCTGCAGAGGAGACTCCACAACCTCTCTGGGCAGTCTGGGCCAGGCTCTGGCACCCTCACAGCAAAGAAGTTTTTCCTCATGTTCACATGGAACCTCCAGGATTCCAGTTTGTGCCCACTGTGCCTTGTCTTGACACTGGGCACCACTAAAAAGACTATGGCACCATCACCTTGACCCACACCTGTTAGCTATTGATCAGATCCCCTTTCAGTCTTCTCCAGTTAAACAGCCCCAGGGCTCTCAGCCTTTCCTCAGGACAAAGATGCTCCAGTCCCCTCAGCATCTTCATAGCCTCTGCATTGGACTCTCTCCAGTAGTTCCCTATCTCTCTCTTGAACTGGGAAGTCCAGAACTGGACCCAATACTCTAAAGGTGTCCTCACTAGGGCAGAGAGGGAGAACAACCTCCTTCGACTGTCTGGCCACACTCTTCTTAATAAACCCCAAACACAGTTTAATGTAAAGCATTTTAATAATACCAATCAACCCGAGGAATCTGTGTTAGCAACAGATTCAAAAAAAAAAAAAGAAAGCTTTAACCACATCCAACAGGATCACTGTTGTCTGTCTTTGGATCTCTTTGTTATCCTATCAAGACACTACACCAACCTGCTGGGCTCATACCCCTCAAAGCCAGAGGCTGTCTCCAGCTGCTTTTCCTTGCTAAGAAATTATCACAGGAGACTTGATGCAATTAGGCCTCAAAAATGGTGATGTCAGTCTTTCAGGGGAACTAAGCCTTCCTCATGAAAGCTACTTCAGCCTTTGCTTTTGCTGCACAAGGTGTTTTTTTACCCTAAGGATTTATATCAAAGCAAGACAGTAGTCAAGACACAGCAAGCCACTGTAGTTTTTTTTCTCCTCTTTGTAGCTTGTCAAGGTGAACGTCAGTGGAAAAAAATGTCAGAGGTGACCAGGCACAGAGATGGCTATCTAAAGTTACATACCTTGCTACAAGAAAAATAAAAAACCCACCCCTGTGTTTATAGTAAAAGCAAACCTGGTCTCTCTCAGCGACAGGACTCCATTTAGAAATCGGCGACGGGAGCATAACAAGCTGCACAAAGGCAGCCATCTCACACCTCGCTGTTTCTCCCTGCGGACTGAAACCTCTCTCAAGATCTCAGGCCTTTTTACAACCTGGCTGAGCACAGCCCGTCCCAGGCACATGGTACTTTTCGGTCACCATTTGCATTTCCCTCTTTGCTGGCCTGGTGAAGGTTTGGGGTTTGTTTAGGGCAACATTTCTCAGGGCAGCTCTTGTGTCTTATGGAATTTGAGGTACACACTGCAAAGTGCTGATCCTGCATGCAAGGAATAACAGGGGGAGGATGGATAGGAATAATATTTGTACTGAATGTATGTTTTTCAAGAGCGTACTTAAAAGCCAGCTGTGTAAGCAAAGGGAATAGGGAGAAGTATCTCTGGTTGAACCCAACTCTGCAGCACATGGGCTGGAGGTCAGTTCAAGAACAAGGTGGATGGTGGACAAGGGAAATTTAAGGCTGTGGATAACATCCTCATTTTTCCTGCTCCTTCTGTTCCTGACCCTCCCTAATCTGTGCAATTTCACAGCTTGCAGAACAGATTTTGCCATGATTGCTTTTTAAAAAAAAAACAAACTATTGAACTTACTTGAATCATCACTGGTGTGGCCAGCAGGACTAGGGCAGGGATTGTCCTCATGGACTCAGCAATGGGGAAGCTGCACCTCAAGTCCTGGATTCAGTTTTGGGCCCCTCACTCCAAGCAGGACATCGAGGGGCTGAAGCACATCCAGAGAGGGGCAACAAAGCTGTTGAAGGGTCTAGAAAACAAGTCTTGTGAGGAGCAGCTGAATCTCTTGTTCCAGGTAACAAGTGACAGGACAAAAGGAAATGGCCTCAAGTTGCACCAGGGGAGGTTTAGGCTGGACATGAGGAAAAATGTTTTCCATGAAAAGGTTGTCAAAGCCTGGACCAAGCTGCCCAGGGCAATGGTGGAGTCCCCATCCCTGCAGGGGTTTCAAAGCCATGGAGAGGTGGTGCTGAGGGCCATGGTTTAGTGGTGACCTGGCAGCGGTGGGTCAATGGTTGGACTTGATGATCTTAAAGGTCTTTCCCAACCTAAACACAGTCCTATTATTTTATGACTCTATGAACCCAGGCTGCTGAAACTGGCACATTCAAGCTACTTGGCTAGGAACTAGTGTCCCAGTGAGATGTACCATTTGAATCAAGATGCTTCTATTTAAGCAGCCACCTCTTACTCAGCCCACATTGAAATCCCAAGGCTGACAAGATTAGGGAGAGAAGACACCAGTTCTCACTTCACTACTCCCCTTAGAATCTTCCTCTGAAAAGCCTCTAAGGCTTTATTACATGCCCAAAACATATTCCAATCATGAAAAGCAGCAACAGAGATGGAGTAAAATAGAAGTTTTCTAAAAGAATTGGCCTCGTAAAGCCTTCAAAAGTCACAGCCAACACATCCATTGGAGAGATACAAGCCTTTACTAGAAAAAAAGCACATGGAAGGCAAACAGAAAGGAAAAAAATATATATACATCCATACAGAGAAAAGACCTACATGTTACATTTTGGATGGGCTGGACTCTTACAGCATCTATTCTCACAGGCAATTTATGCCTTTGCAAGAGCTGTTCACCCAGAGCAGCCACCACTCCTCCAGCTACCTAGGCATCCCATCACCACCATCCTTCTTCCTCTTAGATGTGGCAATTATTCCGAATTGAAAACTAAGAGAAGCAAGATACCTACCAGCTTGAATGACCACAGGGTTTTACTGCAGAGGTTTTATCCAAAACATTTCCTTAAACATCTTCACTCAGCAAAAGAGGTATGAGATTCTCACTTCTTATTGGGCTTTAAATTTTTATTGTATCTCTAAAATGGAGACACCATTAAAAAAAAAGGCACCAATTTTTATCCATTTCTTCCCTAACTCTTCATTCAGGGGAAACTATAAAAGGACTAAAGCAAAAAATTTACAGGTGAAAACTGTATTTAGCATTATGCAGGGCCAAATCTCACCATTGCTTGACAACTGTGTTGAGGCAGACATTTCCCTATGGTGGCTGATCCAAAAAAATAGCTGCAGGATTTTCCTTTTGTTTTCAGTCTGGCTTTGAAATCCAGTGATACAGAGGATATCAACATTTGTAAAATCTCTATCTTTTCTGCCCTCACCGAGGAGAAATGGTCAGAAAACAAAAAAGAAAATGAGAACTTGATTCCTGGCTGAACTATAATTAAGTTGTAGCTTTCCTGTAACTTGCAGTGCTTTATTGCAGAAATTTGATTTTATTAAATCAATTATATGGTACACTGGAGATAAGATAGTGAATTAGCTTTGCTTATGCTAGCTCCTACCACTTTGAAGCAGGTTTTGCCTGGCAGAAGATGAGGAGAAGGTGGGGTATTTAATGTGAACGACAGAGACCAGTCTGGTCTGATGTGAGTAGAGAGCAAATAGCTTTCCTCTCTTCTAAAACTGGCACATCCATGCTAATACAGTATCAAGTGCTAGAAAAAAAAACATGGACAGATTTGCACAGTTGCTATTGCACAGTGCCTTGGGATCTCCGCGCTTCGGTTCAGTTTTGGGCTGTTCACGCCAAAAAGGACATTGGGGGTCTGGAGCATGTCCAGAGAAGGGCAGTGAAGCTGGTGAAGGGTCTAGAGCACAAGTCTTGTGAGGAGCAGCTGAGGGTCCTGGGATTGTTCAGCCTGAAGAAAAGGAGGCTCATGGGAGACCTTCTCCCTCTCAACAACTCCCTGACAGGAAGCTGGGGCCAGGTGGGGGTTGATTTATTCTCCCATGTCACAATTAATAGGACAAGAGGAAACAGCCTCAATTTGTGCCATGGGAGGTTTAGGTTGGACATGAGGAACAATTCCTTCCCCAAAAGGGTTGTCAAGACCTGTCCCAGGCTGCCCAGGGCAGTGGTGAAGTCTCCAGCCCTAGAGCGGTTTCAAAGCCATGGAGATGTGGTGCTGAAGGACATAGTTTAGCGGTTACCTGTCAGTGCTGGGTTAACGGTTGTACTTGATGATCTTGAAGGTCTCTTCCGACCAGAATGATTCTGGGATTCTATGACTTTTGGACAGAAGGGAGAGCCTTCCAATGTCCTTTTGACACTGGAAAAATCACAGGCAATTCCAAAGGCTATCCTGATTTCAGAAGGGGACAATTAGCTACTAATGATCCTTGATGCAAGACGCACACATCACACTGAGCTGGACACAAAGCTTAGAAAGCTGGAGATAGGTGCCACCTCTCTTTTAAAATTCATTACTCAGAGACTACTAATAAACTGGCGACTAAAGAGTGCAGCGCTCTCATCTGCCCCCGGCAAAATGTCAAGTACTGTGGTTCTGATCCAGCAAACACACATGTGAAAAAGCTTTCTCAGGCCACTGGTGTTGGGTAAAGTGATGATCACCATACATAACATCTTGCAGGATGATGATGGTGGTAACACTAAATGCCTCAATTGCTAAACCTGCAAGAGGCTCCAGCAGTGTGTTGGATCAGCTGGCTGGATCCGACACAGAAGTATTTGAAAAAGAGAATAAATTGCTCAAGTGTCCCATTGCAACCTAAGTTTTCGGAGGCTTCTTTCTCCGCTCAATAGAGCAACACATCTTCAGATAAAGAAAAAGAACAAAGTTAAAATCAAGGGATTGTTTGCTTTAGATCAAGGGAACCAATCCCCCCAAAGTGAAACTTTATCTTGTGTCTCTAATGGGGTGGCTTCCTGTCTTCACCTTGCTCCTAGACTTTCCTCCACCAAGGCTGCTCTCTGACTGTCTCTGGAGGGTCCTCTTCTGGTCACATGAAATACTTTTCTCTCTCCTCGATGGCACCAGCCTTTAATACAGCCTAAAAGTCAGACCGACATTTAGATCCCTTCCTCCTAAATCTGATCTCAGGCTGCTGAGCTTTAAGTTTCCAACACGGACACAGAGCCTAAATGTACCATGAAGAGCTCTGGCAACCAAGGCACTTTGGGTTTTCATAAATGGAGATTTACTTAATTTGAAGATGAACATCAGATTTATGCTGCACCTAAAGTAAATACTATCTGTTAATGGAGGAAACATGGTTTGGGTTGGTTTTTTTTTGTAAAAATAAATACACAAGTAATTTAAAAGCTACAGTCCTTGGCTTTTTAAACATCGTTGTTACTAAAATGTACATCTACCCATTTTCAGGCATGGAAATGCATTAGACTGAAGAGGGAAAAAAAAAAAGGTGTTCCAGAGCTATGCAGCCTTTTTCTTCAGCTTTATAGAAACAATGCTGAGTTCAGACTGCCCAAAGGGAGACACATCAGGGAAGTTCCTAAGTTCCTACTGCACAGGTCCCTGTGCCAAGCAAGCTCACATCTACTCACCATGTACTGACAGGATGAAGCAGACAGACCGAGCAGGGTGTGGGAAGCAAGTCTGAGAAGGTGGTGGAAGTTTTAAAAAGAATTTTTAAAAAGAGAAATCAAAGCTTCTTGCCCAGCTTCCCAGCTGACATCAAATGCCAGCACCAGCCAGGTGCTAGCAGATATAGTCCATCTGAAAATGAGAGGTCTGGTTTCTGTACTTCACAGCAAGAGCAAATGGACTGAGCACCACAAATGCAAGGGCTAAAGATGTCCTTGAGGGAAGCATCTGCAAGGGAAGGTGGCTCCTCTCTCGATGTGCCAGCAAGGGGCACCTGCTTATCACTGGCACTTCTGCGCTGGCCAAGGACAGTGGGCGACGGTGCACAGTGCCACCGGCTGGTGCCCAAAGCCAAGGAGCAGGTGCTCATGTTTCTCCCACAGCAGAAAGTAACACAAATCCCAGTGGATCACACCCACTCGCAAGTGGTTTAAACTCATTTCACCCACTGCTGCAAGTTATTCACATGCATTTCACCTTCCTTGACTTCCTCACCCCATCTACAATAGCATTTCTCACAGGTCCCGTTCTTTGGGACATTTCTGTTGCCTGACTCCCTCACCTATCTGTACAAATGTCACCTGTAAAACACAATCCAAGTCAGATCTCCCCAGCCTGTCTGGACCATACAAATATTCCTCATGCTAACATTAGATGTGCTTGAGTTAGCGAGGAAATGAAAACAGGCTGCAGCAAAGAAGTGTTCTGGGGGAAAAGACACTTTAATGTCTTTTAATTTAATGCTCAATCATGTCAAGTCACAGCTGACCACATCCCCTCAGCCAAGTTTGAGGGTTCCTTGGGTCAAAATAGCACCTCTGTATCAAAGGAAGAATCCTGCATGCCCAAGTCATAGAATCATGGAATCATTTTGGTTGGAAGAGACCTTCCTTCAGGCTCAGTCCTGTAAAATCAATGCTTTCCAAGATGCTTCGCAAAGTTACTGTGCAACTCTGGGAAATGAGCACAGATAGGAATTAATCAGTGTTGTTTGGTACTAAAAGACTGTAAAGTTCTAATAAAAGCCATACAAATTCCTGGAAAATAAAACCACCACCATTTCCAAACCAAGCTTGTTCTCCCCATTGCTAGTTCTAACAAACACCAAGAAAGATTCCAGCGCTGATACCAGCAACAATCCTACCCACCTCAAAAGTGGCTGAAAGGGAGAAAAGTTCATTTTCTTTCCAAATAGCTGCTCAGCCTCCTTTTGTGCTTGAGGATCTCAGGAGACAGTGCCGAGGTAAAGAGAACATTGATAAGCTCCTTTTAAGGTTGAGTCAACTGAGGCATTGAAGAGTTTCTGTTATTCACCCAAGCAGAACCATAATCCCCAAAATTATTTGCATGTGAAATAGTCTCACAAATTAATCCAGCCAGTTGAAAATATGACACTGTGGGAGGCAGGGAGGAGCTGTCATTTAGTGTATATATATATATATATTTATGTTTCATAGCTCAAGGGGGTATTAAACTATTTCCAATATTCATTATTGCCCATTTCATTAATGTATTTTTAATACTGCAATGTAATTTAGTATTGTTTCATCGTTAAATGCTCTTAACAGCCCATGTCCTCTAAGCACCCCTTCAGAAGAACATAAGCTGCAGGAGCAAAAGCCGTAACTAGAAGAGCTTGGGATTCTGAACACACAGGTTGGGCTGCAATAGACACTCTGCCCCAGTCCATAAATAAATAAATAAATTTAAACAATTAGTCTTTGGCTCTTAGTAGGTTAATTAACTGAGAAATGAGGATTTGCTTCCCAGGACAGATATTTGCTCCCTGCCACATAAACGTGAAGGGTCTTTTATGTTAGGGGATGTTGTCTCGGTTGTTCCTAAGATCTGCAGATCACAGCCCTGGGAGAAGAGACTCAAGAAACATTAAAGGTCAGGTTTATATCCACAAATATAATAAAATGTGCGGTTACAGATGAAACTCTCTCCTTAATGGACTGGACCAAATTTCAACCCTGCTACAAACCACCCAGCAGATGAAACTGGCCCAGCCATGGCTCAGACCTCCAGTCGTAATGAAAGCTTGCCCATGGTTTGAACCCAGCAACAATTAACCTTGACAGAGGGAGATAAGATTCAAGTTTCAAAGAACAGGGAGTTGACCGTGGTTTTGTGTGTTTTCATGAGGCTTTGATTATTATTTTAATGCAGTTGTTTGTGGTTCAATTTCCTATTTTTCTTTTTTTTTTCCTCCTCCTTAATGGTCATATTGAAAAGATAAAAGTCTATGCACTCATGGCAGGAGCCAAAGGATGGCCAAAGTCCAACCTACCTCCAACCCCACCGCACTCATCTAATGGACTTCCAGAGAAGAGGAAATCAGACAAATAGATGCTGTGGATAGTTTAGGAGTGACTCACCTCAGACTTTTTGGAAAAGGGTGAAGAACTCATTAGGCTCAAAATAAAGCCAAAAGTAGTTATGAGAGAGCTCTTTCGGAGAATTAAAATAAGAAGCCAACAGATCTTTATATAGTTCTCAGCAGGAAGCCTACAGTCACCCATAACACTGCTGATAGCCTTCTACACTTGGCGAGGTTCCCACTCAACCATCTGGAGCTCATCCATTGAGGTGTGACTTTGAGGAAGGAGACTGAGTGCCTGGCAAAAGTGTTCAGATAGCAGCTACGAGCAGGGTTTTTGCCTCCCAAGCTTCAGCGTGGTTTCACCTGCCAGCAACTGAGGGGGCTTCTCTTCTGTAGATGGTGCAGGCAAGTCCTCAGCTAACTTGAAGATAACCAGCAGGCACTGCTCACAGTGACAGCAGAGTTTTGCACGTGCGCTGTAACCCTCCCAAGAGGCTAAACAAGTAGCTGGGCCATTCGCCCAAGTGGCTGTTGCGCTTTTATTGTTGCCAAAGCTAGTTAAAGCCAGTTCACCTTGTGTCTCCAGGAACCACAAAGCTACCATGGCTCCTGCATCATAGAGGAATACCTGCATCACTTTTATTCTCACCAGCTGAGGTTTTGATCTTGCTGATAGCTTCAGCAGAGCTCCATTCGACTGAGAGGCAGAAGTTTGCTCCAGGCCTGCGTCTCCCTGTTGAAGGCAGCAGCTATATTCACCCTCCACGAGGGCTGTTAATGAGTTCTCTAGTTAGATGGAAGTATGGCTCTGAAGCCTCTACCAGAGCTGCTCCAGACAATGCAGTCACGGGAGGTCTTTAAATAAGAGGAAAGAATTAAAGATAGAGTGTGACCTGGTCAAGTCAGCTGAGGAAGATGATGTAGGAGGGAGGTGGGAGAGAGCAAGGGCACTGGAAGCATCACCATTTTCTTCCCGTGTCCCTTGGATGGCAAACTGCAGTGGCATCAGAATTCACGAGCACTCTCAATAATAGGCAAAGATCTCATAGAAGGGCTTGCCACATACGCTGCCAGAAAACGTGCCATCAGCCCAAAAGAAAAGCAAACTACAATGTGATAAAATGTGCATTTGTGTGCTATTTATCACCTCTCTCAGCGCTCATAATGCACACTAGTGTCCCCACTGTATTTTCCTGGCTGCACGTACAGCCCCTGCTGCGTTTGCACAGCATGGAATGGAAGCAGCCATCAAGTTAAAGACAAACTTTCCTTCTCTGATCCTAAAGTTAACTTGGAGGACCTCTTGCTGGAGGTGGGGGG
>JANHFX010017829.1:0-15303 GCA_027560015.1 Chloroceryle amazona | reverse complement strand
GCAGGAGAAGAGAGGAGAAGACGTACGCGACATTTTGCCACCTTTTGCTCTTTGCGGCGGAGGTGGGTGGGGGGGGGGTGTGGGGGGGGGGGGGGGGGGGGGGGGGGGGGGGGGGGGAGGAAAGGAATGAGAAGGGGGCATGTTTTTGCCATGAAGCCACCACTAGAGCATGAAACAGACACCCAGTGAAGCAAGAAAAAGTCAGTCTAGGTTGAGCTGTTCCTCCTCAGCACACATCTCCATGTTAAGATGAAGCTGCTGCATACTCCTGGCCCACTCCCATACCTCCTCTCCATGGAAACCCTCCAAGATGCAACTCATCCAACCTCCAAGTAAGGCTCAAGTCCTCTCAGTCACAGCAGCTCTTCAAGACTTTTTCCTGTACTTTCAAGTATTTTATTCTTTGGCTTGTAGGTGCACTCAGGTCTCTCCACAAAGCTCCTGCAGCTCTCCAGCCTCATGCTAGAAGCCACCACTTATTTTTTGATGACTGCACTGTTCCAGAACCTGGGAAGCTCTTTTCCCAAGGGCTGTATAGAGCCCAGGATAGCATTATGGCTTTCAAACATATTGATTTTGCTGAGACCACCAGCCAAAGTTAAAGCAGAGCCTGTTTTCTACATAGCAATCCTACCACAACCTGCCATTACAATTTAAATCACCCAGCAGAGGAGACTTGGGGGTGGGGGACGGATGGTGATGAGGGAGAGACCCTGACCAGGCCCTGCAGAAGGAACTCCGCCTTCCTCCCAGAGCCCGAAATGGCCCCATGCCCACAGCTGAATCATGTCTTATTTCAGATACGCAGCCACTAGAGTAACAAGACAAAGTCCCAAGGGCACAGTAATAAGCTGCAGTCTGACCTGCCCCAGATTTTTTTTAATACCCAGGAAAGCTACTGCAAGGGCTTTAGGGGGGAAAAAAAAAAAAAGAAACCCTCCCAATAACATAGAAGAGACAGGTTTTAATACCACGTGTATCATGGTCTGGCTTGCAGCAGGTCGCCGACCTCAGACAAAAGCTGGTTAGAGGGGAAAAAGCCTTTCTAGTGGCTCAGGAGCCTCTAAAAGGGAAAAAAATGGGGCATCACACCTCCAGAAAAATAAGACATGCTAACAACCTGACTGCACGTAGTTTCCAAGACATCAACGAGCCACAGCTGGACTTGATTTTTTTCACAAAGAAATTGGTAATGGTTTAGTATACACCTAAAGAAACAGCTCCTGGGGCAAACCACCAAAGCAGGACAACTTAAATACACCACAGCTTGTGAAACCTCGCAGAGCAGCGCTCAGACCTGCTGCTGAGCACGGGATGATTCGGCCTCTGCCACATCCTCCCCTTTACAGCTTTAAAGAGCCATCCAAGCGCAGGTTTTTTTCCTGCTGCTTGATGCTTTCAGATCCTTGACCTGGTAATGCTATCACATCTGCTAACTATTATCAGAGGAGGAGAAAGGCTCTCCCCTCCTCGCTTCCCCTCCCAGTATGCAAGCCTGGTGCAAACCCAGCACGGCACCATGTTGTGTCTGGGAGAGCTGAAAGCCATCAGGCTGTAATTCAAACAAATCACATCTAATCACCCTTATCACAAGGGTGATAAAAATCAGCAACGTTGAGAGGCTACAGAAACACAAGCTGGGGAGGTATTTTGCAACGGGCATAGAAAACCAGCACCTCTGAAGAGCTGTTTTCCCTGTAGAGATCACACCCCACGGAGGACATCAAGACCACAGTGGGACACTGCTGATCAGTGTCTGGGCAAGTTCTCTGCCATCTTCTGCAGACCTAAAAAATATTATTTCCTAAACTGTGACACTGGAAGGGCTCCTAAATTTTGGACAAAGTAGACAATGCTTAATAGGTGTGATGATGTCTAAACAAAGCACAGAGTCAGATCCAGATCCAGGTGCTGCAGAGATAACTGCAAGTCTTATTTTGTTTGAACACCTCCCCAGTCCAGACCTGGACCCTGGCATAGTCACATAGCTGGAGATGAGGGTTTTCTGAGACTGAGTCCCTACTTTAGAGGGCAATACAGTTCTGGATATTCAGAGAAGCACAGCAGGGCTGTAAGAGTCAATCCTATACCTGTAAGCAGCAGCATCCCACAGCTGGTTCTCCTCTGCAGCCATCACCAGAGAGCCCCTGATCCTGAATGAGCCAGCTCAGTGGCACTGCACCACAACAGGAACAGTCCATGACAGGTTTCCTGCCTTGGGCTGCCTGTACTTTCCAAACCAGGGCCGTGATGAGATTTTTCTGGTTTAACATCAGCCCCAGAGGAACCACCTGGAGTCTTTGGCCAGCTAAAAGAGAACCTCTGCCCTCATATGACTCACCTTCCCATCACAGAAGAGCCCGAGAAGCATTTAGGGGAAGAACATTTTGCAGGACGAGGAGCACACAAGCATGCAGACGGACAGGGAACTTCCTGACACACACCCCATCACTGTCTGCTAGTCACGACAGCCGCCGAGCCTTGACCTCCCTCCAGCAAGCGTGACGCAAAACAAAGCTTCACTTACAGATTTCAACACTAGCAGCAATCTTCACGTGGCGACAGAAAAATAAGGGCTTGAAGAGACCTTGGGAGGTCACCTAGTCCTGATTTGAGTCCCGTGGAAGAGTCAGCACTGTATTATCCCCACATCTAACCTCTTCTGAAAGGCCTCTGGTGATAAAAGCAACACTTTCTAGGCTTTTGCTATTAGTATCATGATTTTGAGTACTACTTGAAGAATGGAAGGCACCAGAGGGGAACAGAAGCAGAATAGCTGAACGGAAATGTTGCAGGACCTGGTGGGGAAACTGCTGAATAGACAAGCATCTCTCAGGCACATATCAGTGCAAACCACAAGGATGGGACCACCAGCAAGGTAACAAAGTGGAACATTTTGACGTATCTGGTCAGGCCACCAGGCAGGGTTGCGACAACTGGCAGAGCAGGCAGGGACAGACTCTCCTTGACCATACAGTGCACAAGTACGTGGTGCCCTGCAACTGCTGCCTCCTGCAGAAGCTGATCTGGCATCCTTCTCAAGGATTAAAAATCAAAACAAAATAATCCAGATAACTAAAAAAATTAAGCCGTGTTCTCAGCTGCACAGGAGAGAGTGTCTCAGCAAGATGAGGGGCTGGGCATATTTACACAACCATGCAGAGTGTTGAAAAGCCCCGTGGAAACGCTTTGCACAAAATCCCATTAGTAAATAACAGGGTTTCTGTGAGCAGCATCTGCACACCACATTGAACACTTGCCCCAGAGCATGGAGATGAAAGCATGTTGCTTATAGAAACCCAGATAAAAGAATATACAATAATACACAAAGGCAAGGAAAGCACATATAGGATGGGGAAAAAGCCAGAAGAGATCTTTTCCTCCCCATCCTCCCAATACCCAAATCCCATTCCCTCTACAGCCTCCCCACAATGCCTCCTGAGGCATCTCACATCCCTTCTGTGTCCACTGCGAGGCCCCATGATATTCCCACAAAAGGGGATAAAAAAAAGCTTTGACATGAATGAAAACAAAAACTGCTCAGTGTGAGGTGATGCAAAGGTGATGCAAAGGTCTAATATTGGAAACATTTCTTTTACTCAAGTGTTTTTCCAAGGAGGTCTCCCATATTTCTAAGCCAAGAGGTTACCTGGAAAAGGTTCTGTCCCATCTGTGAGCTACTTCAGCTCCATCTCAGCAGAAGGGGTCCCTGGGAAAAGTCCAAGAGTAGCCACACAGAGGTAACTCTGAAACAAAGCAAGAGAGGATTCAGTGTGAGTGGGTTTCGGAGAGCAAAACAAACCCAACTTTACAAATTAGCAGCTTGAATGAGCCATCACCATTGACTTCTCAAGCACCCCTTCTCCTCCACGCTTCCAAATGTCTGTCTCTTTGTCCACCCTCCCAAGGGCTCTTCAACAGCATCCTCCAAAACGGCTAGTACAGCAATTACTGCAATTAATTGATTTGCATATCCCTAAAGCCCCATCATTAGTGCAACACAGCCAAGCGTGTTAGTGTTTAATAATATCAATCAACAATTATTCATAACATCCCGCCCCGGCAGACCTAAATATAGAGACAAGCATTCATGTGAAAACAAAAAGGAGGGAAAAAAAAAAAAGGGAATTTTTTTTTTACCCATTAGCTAAACAAAAGAATTAATTTAAGGAAGAATTAGGATCATAGAAACAAGACAGACGGGAGACGAGGTCAGATGTCTCACTCGGAGCTTATAATATGGCTCTCTCAACCTACCTGCTCTCAGTTACTTCACTTAGCTGCAAGTAAATAAAGTGATTTTCTCCATGCAGTAAACAGCCAGGGAGCCGCAAGGAGCACAGACACAGAAACAAAAGCAGACGACTTTCACAGCCCACTGGCCCCTGTTCAGAAAAAGCACTTCAGCAAAAGCTTGATACGGTTTCCGCTCAGGACAACACTTAAGCACATGCTGAAATTTAAGTACGTGCTTAAAGCCCTCTCCTCCTTGGGCTAGGCACTAGGAAAAAGGAAAGCTGCTGTCCAGTTTTCCAGGTGTTTTTAGCCACACACGCTGCACTGCTGAGGGACCATAATGCTCTTCATGAACCTTTGGATTTGGAGCCAAAGCCCGTTTGCTTAATGGGTGAACTCTTCGGGACACCAGCCAGTGTTTTTGTGATGGGATGGGAGAGCACCTCACACTGACACCATCCAGACTGAGATATTTTGGGTCTCTCACTCCAAGAAGGACACTGAGGACCTGGAGCATGTCTAGAAAAGGGCAACAAAGTTGATGAAGAGTCCAGAGAACAAGTCCTGTGAGGAGTGACTGAGGGACCTGCAGTTGTTCATCTTGGAGAAAAGGTGTCTCGGGAAACCTTCTCACTCTCCACAGCTCTCTTAAAGGAGGTTGGATCCAGGTGAAGGTTGGGCTCTTCTCCCAAGGAACAAGTAGTAGCACAAGAGGAAATGGCCTCAATTTGTGCCAGAGGAGGTTTAGGTTGGACATGAGAAACAACTGCTTCCCCAAAAGGGCTGTCAAGCTCTGGACCAGGCTGCCCAGGGCAGTGGTGGAGTCCCCATCCCTGGAGGGGTTTCAAAGCTGTGCAGACGTGGTGCTGAGGTAGGTTAACAGTTGGACTCAATCATCTTAAAGGTCTCTTCCAATCAAAATGATTCTATGATTCCCACTCTTGTGGATGTGACCAGACAGTGGGGCAGTGACATCTTAAGCCTCTCTATATCCCAACCTTAAAACAGAACCCAGGGCTGTGGCTCCAAAGACACCTTCACCTTCCTTTGTCCCTATCTAGATGCATCCCAAGGTCCCACAGGAAGCTCTGCCAGCACAGCCACAGGGCAGCAAATGGTCCAGATATCGCTGGGGGTGGCAGGAAGGACCTGGCCATCAAGAGAAACATCCTGTCAAGTGTTTGCATGGGGCAAGGAACAGCTCTGCTCTTGCATCTCACCCGCTGGCACCAGGTCAAGCTCTCCAGCAGACGCTTATCTCTGCTTTGGCTCCATCAATTGCGTTGCTGCGCTAGAGCTATATCCCAACACTGTAAATCACACCAGCTGAAGGAGGAGGATACCACGCTTTCCAGCTCAGCACCCAGGGCTCATGCTAAAAATGACCACCAGCTACTGACTTACAAACTAAAAAAAGATTATTTCCTTTTTTACCCAGCCCACAGTCTGGACCCTTAACTGAAGACCCATCCAGTATAAAACTCCTACTCTCATTTCTTTCATACCCATCCCTGCATCCCTGAATACTGCTTCTGGGGGGGTATTGTACCTTGATGGTAGGAAGGAATAAAATGCAATGAATTACAGAATGGCACAGAGTAGGGGGGTTTGGAAGGGACATCTGGGCATCATCTCATCCAACACCCCTGGTCCAGCAGGGTCACCCAGAGCAAGATGCCCAGGATCTCATTGTCCCGGATGTTCTGAAATCTCTCCAGAGAAGGAGACTCCACAGCCTCTCTGGGCAGCCTGCTCCAGGTTCTGGTACCCTCACAGGAAAGAAGTTTTTCCTCCTGTTCAGGTAGAACCTCCTGGATTCCAGTTTGTGCCCCTTGTCCTGTCACTGGGCACCACTGACAAGAGTCTGGCCACATCCGCTTGCCCCCATCACCCTTTAGGTATTAGATAAACTTTGATAAGATCCCCTCTCAGTCTTCCTTAGCAGCACTCCAAGTAGATACATAAAACTAAATGTCCCTATAGCAGCATTCTAAATAGAAAAAGGAATAAACAAGCCCCTTAGCCTTTTGTTAGCCTTCCAGCTTCCCCCCAGTCTGTAACCACACACAACGTGCTGGGAGGTGTGCCCAAGAAATGAACTGCCAAAAGCACGAGCAGGAAGCAAGGCAAACTACGACTGCAGTAAACCACTTCAAAAAAGGTTTCAGTTTTGCTCAGAATCATTTGAAAGGAAACTCACTGCTCACAGACAGATATCCTTCATCTGTCACCCATATTAAAAGAAATATGAGACTGATTGTCTCCTTTTTCTCGGGTAAAAAGGGCTTTCTGGAAAGCAGGGCCTGAAAGCAAAACCTAAATAGGAAATCTAAATGCTTCCTTAAAAACATATTTAGTTTGTCTGTGAAAAATACTTCACAGTTTCTGCCTCCTAAATGCATCCGATAGAATTTAGGGGAAAAGACAGACTCAGCGGCTACAGTGCTGCTTTACAGAATAATGTCAAAGAGGAAATCCAAAATAACTAAGTGCACAACGCAGAAGACCTAGAGAGAGGTTTGCCTGGGGCAAACATCTCCTAACTTCTGCAATTACTCGGAGAGGTCATTGAGGACACATCCATGAACAAGCTAGAAAAAAAAATCAAGGAAGCATTTTATGTGGTTAGCACAGCTTTCTTAACAAATGTAGCAAAGCTCTGACATCATGCCATACTAGATGATGTCAGCAAACAGGCATTTTTCTTAGTGCATGCCTAGGGAAAGCAGAGGACATTAAGCCCCTTCCAACTCCTTGCTATCTTGCTCTGAAACAAGGCCATTAAAAAGAAAGTTCAACCAAAACACTGAGGAAAAAGGAAAGGACGCACACGCAAGACATGGCGTTGACCGGGCCACAACCCGAAATGAGTACAAAAGAGCTCAGTCTGCAAATATAATTGGATTTAAGAGCCCAGTTCCTCCCGGGTGCTGGCTGTTGAGAGGTTACAATGTCCCACCTCCAGCCTGGAAGGGTCCCTGTGCATCCCTGCTCCAGCAGAGGCAGGTTCGTGCAAGCTCTCCTGCCCGTGGTGCCAGATAACAAAGTGCCACTTGCTCCACGGTGCAGGGACAGTGTGTGCTCCTCTCATACATGGATGTCAATGCAGGCCAACAATGACGCTATGATTTTCCTTTGCGTGTGGCTTTAATTAAAGGCAAACTTAAATAAAGGGCAGCTCATTTTTTCTTTAAGTGCTTCCCTCTTTAGGACCCCACTCACAGGCTGGGAGCTGAGGATATGATCAATCCTTATCAGTATCTAAAGGGTGGGGGGTCAAGAGGATGGGGCCAGACTCTTCTCAGTGGTGCCCAGTGATGGGACAAGGGACAGCAGGCACAAACTGGAATCCAGAAGGTTTGATCTCAACAAGAGGAAAAATATCTTTCCTGTGAGGGTGACAGAGCCTGGCTCAGGCTGCACAGAGAGGCTGGGGAGTCTCCTCCTCTGGAGAGATTCCAAACTCACCTGGACAGTGTGATCCTGGGCATCCTGCTCTGGGTGACCCTGCTGGAGCAGGGGGGTTGGATGAGATGATCTCCAGAGGTCCCTTCCAATTCCTATCATTCTGTGATACTGTGAGAGGAAGAGCATGGGCCCCCTCCCCAACAGCTTATGGGTCCATCCATGGCTTCGTCTCACAGGTGGAGCAGTGTCCTCTCTCCTAGGACAGCCTTAACAGCCCAGAGAGTGCAGGAGGACAGATGGGATGCTCTGAGCAAGAAATCCTTCAAACTCTGCCCTCTGCTCTGCACAACATCTGGGGCTGGCCACATCCATTCAAGCAGGATGAAACCACAGCACACACAGGTCTGGCCCCCTGATTTCAACTGTGTCGGGCAAAATTATTCTTTTGGGACTGAACTGCTTCCTTTACAGTCCCAGACCTCATTTTTGGGGGGTGAGGCAGGGAGAAAGCCTTTGACCCATTGAGTGCCTTTGTAAAGGACTCACTGTTTGCACCTTGACTCTCTCGGCAAGATAAATATGCATTAATTTAGATTGGAATGGACTGTTAGAGGCCATCTGGTCCAATCTCATGCTCAGAGCAGCGGTAAATAAATCACAGCATGTATCCTCTGCTCATGCAGCCAAAGGCACAGGTCGTGGATGCATGAGGAGCAGGGACGTATGCAGGAGATCTCAACACAAGAAAAACCACCTCCTGCTCTGAACATCACTGTGGAAAACAAGTCTCCTATCTGAGAAGGGGCTGCCAAACCATGCACTGCCCTGACCCACTACATCAACTCTCCAACCTCTCACTTCAGAGCCTGGGAGAGTCTCCTCTCCCCAAAAAGCAGGATTTAGCCCTCAAACCTCAACCAAAAAAACTCAGGTGTGTAGAAGGCGCATAACTGACCCGTACCTGCAGAAACAAGTGTACCACCTCATAAAGCAGTCCCATCCCAGTGAGGGTGTACCTGACATTGTGTACCCTACATGGCCAACCTGGAAGAGCCATAGCTGCATAGCATCGGATAAAGAAAACACTGCAAAGCTGTTGTTTAACTGAGCAAATTCACCTCTTCCATGTTTTGATTTTGACACAGGAAGAAGAAAATCCCTGTGCTACCCTTCTCCAACTCAAAAATCTTTCCCTGTATGTGCTCCCAGCTCCAACCCCACAACCGATACGAGCTGGCTTTTTTTAATCTGGCCTTTTTATTTCATCTCATCATATGAAAAGCAGAGACAGGCCTGGAAAATAAATTGCAGCCACCAGTTTCATTCATAAATTTGGCTGCATCCTTGCACAGCAAGCCATTGTTGCTGTTTCTCACCGTTTACCACCTCAAAGCCAAGGAGTATTGTTTTTATTGCTATTGTGAGAACAAGAGCAGGGAAAATATTAATCTTGAGCTTCCCTTTCCCTCCCAATCAAATATAATGGAGAGAAAAAAACCACAACAAAACAGGACGGATGTCAGATCCTCAAGGACTGTTGGGGTGGGGGTTTTTTTTGAGCTATCCAGAGGAGCTCAGCTTGGTGCTGCAGTTTTCTCAGTCTGAATTTTCTCAATGGGCTGTGTTGGGTCCATTTGAAAGGACAGCAGGTGTTCGAACAATGAACCCAGGCTGCCTCTACATCTGGGCTACAAAAGCCATCGCCATGTTTACAAGAAACAGGATAACCAAGAAAACATCCTGCCACAGGCACCTAAAAAATCTACAGCCCCTTGTTGTTCATTTTTCTCTCACACTGCACTGTTTATTTATAGCACAAGAAGGTGAATCACGAGGAGTGAAAAAACAACAGTTTCACACTCATTTCCACGTAGAAGTGACGCACATGCAACGTGGCAGGGATGGACAGCCAGGCACGTGGTTTGTATTGTTCCTGCAGCTCTACGTGGGACATTATTAACCCTTGAGCTCTTGCTGTAAACAATTAATTAGCTGGGCACAAGATGTTGGTTTTGCTTAATTAATGGAACCATGTCAGTTGAATCTAACTCATTCTGGGATGCTCCAGATGGAAACTGAGTCCCCACATATTGGGTATAATGTCCCTAGAGCCTTAAACACAACGAGATAAGCAATTATGGGGGAGGGACTGTGGAAATAGCTCATCCATCTTAGCCCTTGGCACTTCAGGTTAAATCCTGATGGCCAGCAGACTAAGAGAGGCTCTTCCAGAGCTTGGAGAAGACATAGAGGGTCCTCTCCCTGAATACCCTCTGGAAGAACAGCCTTCCCTCCATAGGCAGCACGGCCCACCCAGCCTTCGGGATCAGTATAGTGGCTACACAATGCCTGGAGAATGTCTGCAGAAGCAAAGGTTGCCACCAAATGACATTTCGCTCCTGATGATATGTAGCTCCCTACAAAAGCACTGTATTTCAGGCTTACTTTCTGCTGATGTTTTGTTTCGTTTTCTTTTAGCTTTTCAGCACAAAGCAGGGTACACCCAATTTACTAAGAGGCCTTTTTAATTTTTAAAATAAAATTATTTTTATTGAAAGTGAGCTGAAATAAAACCTCTACAACATTTCTCATCATCCTCAGGAATTGCTTCAAGGTATCTCCCCCATTCCAGACTAATGTTTTGTGACTCAGGTAATCCTTATGTCCAGCAAAACTTCCCCGCTTTTTGAAGCCTTCAAAACACACCAGCTAAAGCCCCTCTACAGAAACTCAGGGAAATGAGAGCTGAGCTGCTCAGCCTCTCAAGGAGTTGACTTCCTTGCTTTTGAGCTGAATCAAAGAGGATTAACTCAACAGGTGCTTTAGTGAAGAGTGGGAGGGAAAACAGAACAAAAGACAATGAGACAACAGCCTACGTGCACGAACAGCAGATGAATTCCTCCTCTTCTGGGCGATGACCTGCTAAAGCAGATTGCTAACATCACCTTCTCCTCCAGGCCCCAGTCACACTCATCTGCTGGCTTTAAAGACATAAGTCCCTGGAGCTCAAATGCTCCCCTTCAATCAGGCAGTGGGTCTGGACTAGAAGGGGATCTTCTTGATCCTGACTTGACCCCTGAAAGGTTGAGCTGCCTCCCCTACCCCTTACTCATGGACTTCCCCACCCTCATCATCCTCAAAAATACCAGCTCCCCAGCTGGAAAGCAAAAGGACTTTCCAACAACCTTAGGCATTGAGTAGGGCAGCTGAAGCCAAGACTACAGCCCCCAAAATTCATGACAACATCTCACGGCTATTTTTTTTCATGAACAGAAAGACCAAACAGCACACATATAAACTGACCATGTCAGAGACCAGCATCTTCATCCCCCTTCTTCCACAGAATGCAAGGGGCACTTTGCTGTTCAGAGTTCTCACCAGCCCAAGGGTCTCCAGCAGGCTGGTCCTGCCAAACCTCCCACCCATTTACCATGGCACGAGATGTAGGGGCTCAAGTCAGCTAAAATCCCAGATAGCAGCTTTTGCTGTGTGAGGTTTTCTCCTTGTTCGATGAAAAACGTGAGAATTTTTCAAGTTTTTAGTGATTAATGTGCACGCGTAGCCAGTATTAACAGTCAAACTTTTTGGTCATTTTTCCATCAAAATCCTAAGAGACCAACATATACTACATTTTAAATTGCTGACTGGTGAGCCTTTAAAGTGAGTAAATAGAGAATCTGTATATTTAAAAAAAAAACAAAACAAACCACCAACAAAATGTGCCTGTCCAGAAACTCCATTTCACACGCGATAGCGAATACATCTTCACATTACACAACCAAAAGAAATGCTACTTGTTTCCAATATTTATTTAGCAGAAGAAATAGAAGCGAACTTTCCCCTAAGTGACTAAAGTGAGACAGAATGTTTGCTTCAATTTATTAAAAATTTGCTATCTGAGGCCAAACATTCAATCCAACCAATTTTCTAGAACTTCTGCTAACAAATGACTTGGATAACTGCCAGAAGCCCAGGTCTGATCCCTTTTTCTATTTTTCTCACCAAAAAACCCAAAACCAACCAAACAAAAAACCCCACAAAACAAACCCATCTGCTGCGTGATAATTGTTAATCTGTATCGACTGCAAGCTTTAGTCTGATAGGCATCGTTAAGAATGGCATCCCAGATAATTAAATAGCTGAACACCAACAAACAATCTTCAATACAGAGCAAAATCGATACGCTCCCCAGTGTTTCCTAACGATAGGGACAGCGGCCACTACTTGAACTGACTTCTTTTGAAAGCTTTAATTTTCTCAAACAACATCATTTCAGGAGAGATGATTTGGGGCTTTACTTTTTAACAAAAAGAGAAGTGGAGTGTGACATGGCATTTAATATCTGGCTGAGATTTAAAACACATGCTCCTTATGAAGTATGACATTTTATACCTGAAGCCACAGGAACATTTCCCACGCTTCAGTGATAGAGGGAAAACTCTTCAAATTAGATTTGAACTTTATACCTTTTAATTCTGCTCCAATACTCCTCCTCCATGTACCACGCTCAGGCCTGATGAACATGCTGGTGTTATATCAAAGTCTGTTAGACCTGACTGCAGACAAATCCCCTTCAGTTAGCCTTGAAGCGAGCAGCAAACCCCCTGTAGATCCAGTAGTTAAAGTTAACTGGCAAAATAGCTCAGCAACTGATCGCAAGGCTAAATGAACTGGTCAGCACAGCCCAACTGGCAGGACCGTCCCTTCTGAGCGTCAGCGTGAGCTGGAAACTAGCACTAAATCTGCAAGGCAGACTTAAGTCCTCAGGCTTGCAGTGAAGAGCCACCCAAAGCTTCTCTACACACTTTATTGCAAGACTAAAGGAAAAACAAACACCCATCTGCAAGGAAGCCCTGAACAACATCTCCCTGAGCTTGCCCATCAGAGGTCCTTCCTTAGGCTCACAGCCTGCAGTGCAACTCAAGTGCAACTGAGTCTCCATATGGGGACAGCTGCCATACTGCAAGTGCTGTCACAGACACCATCCGTTGCAGGACGGCTTCTCTGTTGAGCCCTCAAGGATGAGGACACTGGTGCTCTGGGGTAGGGCTATGGGGCAAGGGGGGCTTTTCCAGGGTGAGACATCCAGCAATCCACTCTCCTGGAACTGCTTCACAATCCCAACTTCATCTGGCTCAGTAGCAGCAAGCAAACGAGCGCTTCAACAACCCCTCACGTCATCAAGAGACATCTTGCAGCACACATCCCATCCCACACCCATCCCCACGGCCAAACAAGCAACAGGATCCTTGACTCCAAAGCAGTGTCCCAAAGCCTCAGCTCATCCATCCTGGATGATGGAGAAAGCCCTTTTGCACACTCTTTGGGCCAGCAACACACCAGAAAAAAAAAAACCACTCTATATTCCACCCTGCGCCTTGAGGGACAATCCAGACATTTGTAAGTGCTTTGAAATATGAGTTGCAAAGGCAGAACATTATTCTTACTACTCTCCTTTCTTTACTTAAGCCCCAACTCAATCAGAGACAGGTGCACTAAGCTCTTTGCCAGGGACCTGTGCTCAGAGGAACAAAGTCCTCCAGTTTTATGTGTTATCCCATTGTATACTCACCATTTGACTCTTAAACTCATAATAAAAGACTTTTTTTTTTTTTTAAATGATGGCACCTAGCTTCCAAGGCAGAAACACTTTTAAACATGTTTGTAAGAGCCTAAGGAATTATGGACGCCAAATGGAACACACTGTATAAAACCCATTGCCTGTTCCTGATGGATAGATTAAATAATACAGTTTTATTTTTTAATGCAACAGGATCTGGATGAGGAAATCGCTATCAATGCTATAAAAAAAAAAAAAGAACATACAATGCATGGAGCAATAGCTACAAATCCCTTTAATCTCTGGTGGTACGTAGAGATCTCAGATGGCTTGGTGCCTGCAGGAATTATCAGAGGTGTGTGAACCCAGACTGGAAAGACCAACATACTTCATAGCGTTGACCAACCATCAGTGGTCTGCTGGACCTCAGCTGCAGTTCTGGCTGTGGTGCTCCAGCAGAAGAGAGATAAAGAAAAGGAGAATAAAGATGGAGAATGTTATGGAGAACAGCCTGGAGGAACCTGAAGCAGAGATGCAGACACAGCAGAAACATGTCACAAGGCAGTCCTTTGAGGACAGCAAAGGCAGACCTGGGTCTTCTCACTTCAAATTACCAGAAAGCTCAAGGATTCAACTGCAAACCTATAGCAAGCCAGAACACCTCCTACTCCCACATTCTCTGTTTATAAATCTCTATTTTCCTAGACTAAACCAATTACTTACTCTCAGTCATATGCTACTCCCACTTCAGCTACAAAGCAGGCTACTTTCCAATAAAAAAAAAAACAACTGTTTATTTCATAATTAATTTTACTACATGACTTTTCCCAGCAACACAATTCATTTTTTTCAAGTTCTCTTCAAACTAATAAAAATAAAAAGCCCCTTAGCTCAAGCACAGGATCCCTCCCTACACATCACTTTTCTGTAGCTTAATTTCCTATTTTTAAAAGGAAGATGTTTGCTTTCCTCCAATATTCTTGGGAGGGCAGGTGAAGGCAGGGGGAGAAGTGAGTAACAGACATCACTCCATCACTCCAGTGTCCAGCACAATAAGGAGCATTCTTTGCACTGTGACACCAAGGTGCTAACAGAGAACAATAAGTTCGGATTAATAATTAACATCCATGTCATATCAAGCTCTCCTTTCAATTGTCTCAGAAAGCTGCCTGCTTTTTTTGCCTCAAACACATGCAACAGGTTGCTTAGATACTGATTTTAGCAGTGCATTGCAGAATAAAAGAGCTAAAGTAGTTTTCTGTTCTAACTTCAATTTCTGAATTTTCTTATTGAATTGCAATGTTACTCCCTCTCTTGGAGATTTGAGAATGGCATCTTGAGATCTATGAAAAAAAAAAAAGCATATTGCTTAAGGATTTTGATCAAAATGGCCCTTAAAACCACATGCACTGATGGAGACAGTACTGCTGGAAGTCTGTGGGTAAAACTCTTGGCTGAAAAATGTCAGTTTGGCAAAATAAGTGATGTATAAATGCCCTGCATTAATGGAAATAAAGCTGTGAGGTTCCCATCTGGGCTGCGAAGACTCAGTCAAGGTACAGAAGAACAAAACACAAGTTACTTTCTGCTTTTAAGACCCAACAGACGTGCAAATGGATGAGAATCAGACACTAAAGGGAAACAAATAAACTTCTGATGCGAACTGCATCAGTGCGAAGAAAGGCTTGCAGATTAACACAGCTAATTACACATTTTCCAAGCTCCCCTAAAGAAAAAGCAACAGGTGTCTCGCTTACGCGCAGAGCTCAACCCTCCCCAATCCAATACACCAAAAGCAATCATGTGATAGGCAGAAACATCGTATGTCTTGAAAAATAATACACTTGAGATGCTTTTTATTATGGTCTTGATCCTGCAAGGTTCATGTTTTCAAGCTTTTTCTCCAAAGCAATGGGGGCTAGGAACATAATTTTGAAAACTCGATAGCCAAGAGTCTCACCTAGTTACATGAGCCAAGGCTTTGGGGGGGGGGGGGGGGGGGGGGGGGAAAAAAACAAAAAAAAAAAGAGGAACAAAGACCAGGGGGGTTTTAGGGAAAAAAAAAGGGAACCGCTCAGCCCCCCCCCGCACAATCTTTT
>JANHFX010017828.1:0-13140 GCA_027560015.1 Chloroceryle amazona | reverse complement strand
TCGCCCCGGGTCACGGCGTCACCCTCACGCCCTTTCGCTCCTTTCCCGGCCAAGCTTTCCTAAAACGCCCAAAGCTGCCTCAGGCTCCTTCACGTTCAAGTTTTCTCCCTCCAAGTGCTGGGAGCTGGCAGCCAGTCACGCTGCTGAAGGAACAAGGTCCTCTTGTGCTTTTCCACCTTTCCCCTTGCCTGGAGGAGAGGTGCTCCGGCTCTCTGATCATTCTTGAAGCCCTGCTCTGGACCTGCTCCAGAGGTTCCTGTCTTTCTTGTGCAGAGCACTCCACAGCCGGACACAGCACTGCAAGTGAGGTCTCACCAGAGCAGAGCAGAACCCCCTCCCTTGACCCACTGGTTACGCTGCTTGGGGATGGTGCTGAGGATACAGCTGACTTTCTGGGCTGGGAGCACACAGTCTTGGCTCACGTCTACCTTTTCAGCCCCTAGTACTCCCAAGTACTTCTCCAGAGGGCTGCTCTCAATCACCCCATCCCCCAGCCTCTATAGATACTGAAGGTTGTCCCCACCCTAGTATAGAACCTTTCACTTGGCATCCCTTAACCGCATTAAGGTTCACAGGAGCTTACGTCTCAGTTCCTTCTGGATGGCACCCTATTCCTCAGGCACGTCAACTACACTACTCAGCTTGGTGTCATCTGCAAACTTGCTGAGGGTGCACTCACTGCCACTGTCTATGTCATTGATGAAGATATTAAACAGCACCTGAGGGACACTGCTCAAGGCCTTAGGCCCCTGTAATGCAAGCATGGGTGAAAAAACCACCTTAGTGTCCTCCACAGCTTCTTGTGGTGATAAGGAAGATGAGAACAGAGGCATTACTATCTCCTGAAGAAAGAAGTTTAGACCAGTAGAAGTGATCCATCACCTACAGCAAAGCACCCCAAGCCCTCAACTCTGCCTCCTGGTCAGGGTGGTGAACCAGTGATGGGAGGTATTTGTTACAAGGATAAATTTAAAAAGCAAAACTTAAGGCTTCTGGCCCCTGTACTAAAAACAGGCAAATCTCGAGACATTGAATTAATTCAAGGTCACGGGTTGAAAACCAATGGTAAATGCTTGGAGAGGTCTAGACAAGCACAAGATCTTAACTACAATTAGTTTGTTTATTGAAAAAAAATTGTATCATAACTCACACCACAGTCTGTCATTTACAGAGTATAAGAAGCCACCAGGAATGCAACATGGAAGGGTCAGAGGCTGAAAGAAAAATCTTTTCCCACCCCTGACAGCACTCCCCCCTTCCTACTGCAACTATGATGGCCATAAGGCTGCAGGGCAAGGCTAATACAGTACAAAGGCATGATACGTAATCAAAGAGCAGTGTTCAGTACAGGATCGAGCTGAATTGTTAAACAGGATCAGCTACTCTGAGTGTAAACAAGCAGTCTACTTCAGTGATACAAAAAATGGCTAGAAGTTACCTAAATGTAAACAAAGCTTTAAGAAATTAATTTGATAAAACCAGTTGTTTTCATTATGTATTTTGTTTTAAGTGTTTCTGTCCTACGCCGACTGAGAGACACTCAAAAAACTTATCTAGTGAAGGTGATAAGGTATTCTGGGTAGGCTTGAATGTCATTAAATATGATGAACATGGAGGGCTGGTTCACGTTATCTGTTGAACTATCAAACAGATCTATAGAGTTACTAGCACTTTTTGCTGCTGGAGTAATTGATCCTCTCGTCCCCTGAGAATATTCTCCAACAAGGACTCGAGCCAGGTACATGTACTTCTTCCCATTCACATCTGGTTTAGAGTACATGTCGTTGGCAGAATACGCAGCGTTAACAGCAAAGTAGGTCCCATTTCCAAAGTTTGCAGCTGTGGTCAGAAAAAAAAGGCAAACGTTTGTAAGCATTTCATCAGCAGAAATCACTTATCTGCCAGCTTCAGACCTTTGAACCTCTTCACAATTTCATTTTCTGTTTGCAATAGGGAGATATAACAAACCAAATAATTTGGTATAGGAGGCAGGTCTATATGGAATGGCATGGCTAATCAGTCCCAGCCCTCTGCAGGAAAACAGCAGTCATTTCAAAATTCACATTACCGTGCATTCCAGCGTAGCTCCGGTTAAATCCATAGTTGTTAATTAAGGTTAATGACTCCTTACTTGTCCCATGAAACAGAAGCCTCTCATTATTTCTGTTGCCATTTTTGTCATCCATTTCACGCTTTTTTATTTGGTAGGCCTTCCAAAAGTATGGGTTCTGTACCCTTTCAATCTACAAAGTTTGGAAGCAGGACAAAAAGAAAAGAGGTGGCTGTCATGAAAAACATTAGTGTATCAACAAATCAATCTGCCTCCCAGATTTCCCTCCTACCTCAAATGGATGTTTACCAGGTTATGAAGTAAGTTATTTAAATCACCCCAAACTTTGGCATGAGGGACAGCAGACCCAGCCTGAAACATGAAACACTCCATGGGAAACAATAAAGGTCAGCTTCACAAGTTTCTGGGCTGCAGGTGACACGCCCACTTAGAAAGCACACTCCACTTAAGCAAGCAAATGCTCTGCTCTACTGTAGCAAAAAACAATTTAGGGAAAAAGCATTCCCCCTGGGCACTGAAGAAGTAAATGCTTAAGAGTTGTTCCAAATACCTCAACTGCAACATTGAAACAATGCTGATTAACGTTAGTGACAGCCATAAAGACTCGTCCAACTTCAGAAATCCTGGTGGAATTTATTTTTTCCCTTGTTATTAGGATTCTTCATCACTTGCTATCAAAGTATTCACGCTCAAAAATGATGACATGCTTTTACCTTTTCAATTTTTAACATCTGACAGGTCTTCAGAAACCTTTCTTGCACATCTCTGTATTCTCTTGTTCCTGGTTTTAGTTCCACGATTTTGAGTCGCTGGTTTTGCATATCATCCCACATTGCAGGGAGCACTGTTGATTCTTGATCTGCAGAAGCATTATCAATCATATTTACCCAAATCCTCTGCTTAAAATGCAATAGGCCCTGCTACAAACCCTCCTGAAAGCCCCTACATCCAGCTAAATCCCTAGTGCCTACTAGTCTTTTTCAGACAAGTATTCCATGGGTCTTTTACCAAAGGATTAGGGTAGTGTAGCTGCACCTTTGCCACTGCACTGGCAATTGATGTGCCTGAACGGGCAGCTCCTAGACCAACCTGTTCTTCACGGCTGAAAAGGGATCCTTTGCAGCATCTTTTTACCAGTAGTCTTCCCTGCAAATCAAGTTTTCAAGGACATGGAGCAAATGCAGATTTATTGAGTATTTAATTCTCATCAGCTAAGAGACTCGGACCAAAGCATCTGAACAAGGAAGGTTTTAACTTGAAAAGTTTGAGAATATACTCTCCATCTGAAAAGCAGAGGTCTTCCCTTTCTTCTTTCTCTTATTTCATGGTGAGGCCGAGTGTCCAGCTGCACTGTCAAACAGTAACAGTGACTGATGCACATGCTACAGACAGACAGCACTATAGGGTCTCTCAATTTTAAGTGACATTTTTGGTAAGAGAACAAAAAAAAAAAAACCACCAAAATATGTGTGGGAGGCCGTACTAAGGCACTGGGAGCTGCAGTTACTTAAACCTGTTCACTTTCAAGTGTTAGGTAAACAAGACATTTCTTCCCATTCAGATACAAAATGTGTCCCTGCAATATTGAGTGACAGCAGGACAAATTAAAATACCATCTTTTCTTACACTGGGAAAAGTCCTGTATGGATGAGTATCTCCTTATGTTACAGAGGACCAGAAGTCCATGGAAGAGAGTACATCTCAAGAACAGAAATGAGCTGAGATCTAGAATGGCAACAGCTACAAACATCCAATTATTGCTGATAAGCCTGTTAAGAACCTCAGAACTCATTACCTACATTTAAAAAAAACAAATAACTGCAGCATTATTTCATTTTCATTTTCAAATCCGGTTACGAAATGGACCTGCACAAAGCTCCTAACAGAATCTCCCACATTCTTACATTTTTTACTCTTACTGGGCTGGAAGCAACCTGGGTTTAACAACAAATGTCACTCTGTCAAGATGCTTTTACTTACCTTCAGATTTATCAATACGTACAAGGGGTGTACGCTTTCCTTGGTCATTCAGAGCAAATCTAGCTTCTATATTCACTACATATTTCTGCTCATCAATGTTGACTTCAACAGTTTTCCGCTTTTCCATTAGAGCATTTTCCAGCTTCATATTTGTGAGACTGTCAAAGGGCACATAGGAATCGTTTTTAAAATATTTCCAGTCAATTAAGTTTTTTAAGAGTTCTGCTCTGATTTCTTCATCTTTAGCAGCTTTTACCCGGTGGATCATTTCCTGAACAGTTGAATAAGCCATCCAAACATCTTTTTCAACACCTGAAATCCGAATAGAGGTACTCTCCAAATGAAGAGCAATTTTTAATTTCTTCTGTAGATTATGCAGTTCTTCACTCTCTGCTTCACCAAAAAGAATAACAGACTCATCTGTGATTTCTGTTTGAAACTGTTCCTTTAAAATTGCACTTCTCAGCCAGTATTCAGCTTCTTCCACTTTTGCTTTGTTTTCACCACAGATCTGTACAACAGCAAGGTCGATTTTCTTTTCCAAAACTGCTTTGTTTTTTTCCTTTGGGGAACGTTTCTCAGAGCTCAAGAATGCTATGTTGAAATATACAAATATTGTAATTATTATTAACCATTAACAGTTGCTGCTAAACAGACTGATCTATAATCGATATTTAAGTGACATCTACTTACACGTTAACTTGGAAAACAATGATTTAGCTGTTGTTTTAGCAGGACTTTTTTTCTGCATGCTTCCATGGAACACACTCAGCAGATGCGGCTGAAAGATGACAACTTTAACAGTTTTCACAGATGGAGCAGAGTTACTTCTTGCAAAGTCAGTTACCGCATCTATCATGTTGTCAGCTACTAGAGCTGGATCACGACCTGCCTCACCTGAAACAAGTTATAAACATTTTGCCTTTAAATAGCATTAGTAATTGTTAACAGTGGTTAAAACATCTTTAAAAGAATAGTTAAGAACATACCTACAATCACTTGGATCATAAACAGGTCAGAAATAACTTCAGGCTGGCAATTAGGAAAGGTTTCTATTTATCAGGAAAAGGAGGTTCAAGCAAGGGGAAAACACTGAAGTTTACTTTTGTTGACATGGTGACTGATCAGGTCATGATGGCTTGGTTACCAAATTGGCCACAGGCCAATGCACCAGAAGCCAACTCTGCTCAAAAAGCAAGCGTAGTTTTCATCATATGAGAGGTTCCTGTATGTATGGGGCCCTATTCTAGACTGTCTGATTCTAGGGAGTTCTACTGAACTAACTGGAAATAACAAGAGAATAAAAAGGGACAATCTGGCCTTTTTGACAGGTTCCAACTCCATCCCTATCAACCCTACATGTGCAGCTGCTAGCCAGAGTTGCTTCCTCTACTGATTTCAGCAATGGAGAAGCAGCTCTCTGGATATTCTCCAATGAGCTGCCCACAAAGGCTGCTGTGACAAGTATTCATGGTTCTCCAGGAAGTATAGACATACCTGTGAAAGCCTGTTAGCAAGGAAGTGTTGGCTCCAGAGCACTCATACTCTTTACATAAAAGCTGACTGCAATGAGAGAAGCTTCCTACTAAGTTTTAAAGTCTGCAATTTCTGAATATATTTTCACCAAACCCCTCCAGCTAAATCTAACTTATCCCTTGAGCCCAGATATCAGCACTGACCCCATTTCAAAGGGAGACACAGACCTGTTCCAATTGCTGGGAAGGCAACGGAGGTGTACCGCTGTAATTCACACTCCTGAAGTACTTTGGAGACTAGATCCTTGATATCATCTTGGGCGACAAAATGAATTATTTTTTTGCAAGGCAGGCTTCCTGCTTGGGTGGTGATATAGCTCTTGTTAGGTTGTGAAGCTGAAACATAAGTAGAACATAATCAATCAACAATTATCCACAATATAGCTGTGCACTAAGCCTCGTTAGGAGGTAAGAAATGACAACATGTCCCAGGGTAAGCTTCAAGTCTTCTTCCACAAACTGTGCAACGCTTTCTCTCTATTTTCACTTTCAAGGCATTTTATATTTGTAAAAATGTTTGCCTTGTTTGGCACATGAATTTTTTGTGTGTCTTTGTCGAGCTTGCTCTGCAGACTCAGAGAGCTTCCTGCAGACTAGCACCATGCTGTCTTCACACACACAAAGAGAAGCATGCCATCTACACTCAGGCTGCCCAGCCTGAATTACCCCCTTGGCCTGCCTAACAGAGGTCTACCTCTTATCTCCTCCACATAATTATTTTTCTTTAGTTGAACTTCCAAGTTGATCTCCACAACAGATTCCTTCCCACTTCCCCACTTTTGTGGGGTTTTAAAAACCACATACTTGTCTATCCTTACTTTCCATTCATTAGATTTGCTGATCACTAGCTGAATTTGATCTACAAATAAATGCCTCTTCTGAGGCAGGAACCCACTAGTTTAGAACTTCACTATTTTTCCCTCTTGGTCACACAGAAGATGTGAGAATGTGTTGCTAGTTAAAATCAATGGCAAACATTCTCATTCAAGAATGACAAAAGGTGTTTCAGGCAGAAAGCTGCTTCCAGTGAGGTATGGCTTCTCTTAACATTTCTGCCAACTTCATCCCTTGCTCATGGCTCTGTTCAGCATAGACATAATCCGGTTTTATCATGGAAAGCTTTATTGGAATATGTCCTGGGTTTGTCTGGGATAGAATTAATTTTCTTTCTAGTTGCTGGTGCAGTGCTGAGTTTCGGATTTAGTGTGATGTTAACACACACTGTTGTTTTAGTTGTTGCTAAGTAGCACTTATCCTAAGTTAAGAATTTTCCCACATTTTGCTGCTTTTGCAGGTGCACAAGAAGCTGGGAGGCAGCATGGCCAGGACAGCTGACCTGAACTAGCCAAAGGGATATTTCCTACCACAGAACATTATACTCAGTGTATAAACAGGGGGGAGCTGTCCAGAAGGGGTGGGAATCACTGCTTGAGCACCAGTCAGTGGATGGTGAGCAATCACATTGTGCAGTACTTTTCTTCCTTGGGTTTTATTTTTCTGTCTTTTTGCTTTATCAATTTCATTACAATTAATACTATATTTTATTTTGGTTATTAAGCTGTTACCATCTCAACCCATGAGTTTTACTTCTGTTTTTATCCTGATTCTCCTCCCTATCTCACCAGGGGGCTTGGGAGGAGTGGGTGAGCAACTGCCTGTTGCTTCGCTGCCATCTGGGGTTAAACCATGACAGAGTAAGAGGATGCAATAAGGAACAGATTTAGTTTTTTACATATGCTTATAAGCCTTCTCCTCTTGAAGATTTTTCTCTTCCTTCCCTCATTAGATGTTTTACAAATATCATTTCAACTGATTAAAAGCTAGCTGATGCATCACAGTGCATAATACAGATGGATGCACAGTAGGCACTGAGAAAAGTATTCCAACAGACTCCCTACCATGCATGAACACCATCAGAATAGAGGTCAGAAATGTTGTAGCATACCTAGTTGAGCACATTCATCTTCAACTGCTTTTCCAGCACCATTCAGAATTGCTCTAGAGACACCTTAAATGAGAAAAGGCATATGAATCCACTGTTACTGCTGCTAATGCTGTTGAAGTCCCATCTGAGGCAAAACTGTGGACCACATAACATCTAGAATACATCATTCCTGATAACAGTAAAGGTTGTAATTGAAAAGCACTGTTGCCTAAAGTCTAGGCTTATGATTTTCAATTTCTAGGGAAGTACCCAACAAGTTTCACTGAGGTCAAAACCTCATCGAAGTTTGTCTTCTCCTTTAGTCCAAGAGACATTGTACAAAAAGATTCCATTTAAAAAAAAAATAATTCCAGTCTCTTTCTGCAAGAGTCTGACATATGCCATCCTGTAGAACAGATAAACAAAAAAAACCAAACAGGTTTCAGACACCTCCTCATTGAACCTTTGCACCCTATGAAGTAAAACTGAAACCACACTGTGAAGCAAAACAATTTCGGTTTTGTTGTTTTTTTTTTGGTTGGTTGGTTTTGTTTTGTTTTTTAGAAAAAAAAAAAGCACCAAACAAAAAAAACTTCCTCTTCTCCTTATCTAGCCCTTCCACATGCTGTTTTCACACATAATACCAACTAAGATACCTGCTTTGAGGCTGAATGTTTGGTTTGTTATGTTTACAATGACATCTCCCTCTTCCTTGGTGATATCACCTTCTGCCACCTGGAATACAATGGAGCCAATCGTCACTTCAAGTACATTCTGTGCTGGGGATGAAGAGGTACCAGTGAAAGCTGCAAGAAAGAAATACAGACTCTGAGCAGAAGGGAGCAATGAGCTAAGGGACTTGTTTGTGGGTACAACATCTAGAGAGACCATTTTGGCTCCAGACAGCCTGTGGAGCAGACTGCCTGCCACATTAACTGAAAATACATCCTTCTCACAAGAGTTTCTGATGAACCTTCACCTATTCCTGTCATTGCTATTCATGCTGAGATGGCAGAAAAAAACCCTTGTTTTGCTGGCAGAAAAAAACCCTTGTTTTGCTGCATGCCTATTTTGTGACATTTTACTACATAAGCCTTTGTGAAAATCCAAGGTAAGAGAGCAGCAGACTTTCCAAGTCTCACTCCCTCGCTCAGTTTCTCTACTGCCTGACAGCAACTTCTTATCTGTACATTATTTGTGAAAACTTGTCAAGTTTTCAACACAGTAACTCATTTTCTACACTCTGCAGTTCTATTAGGCTGGATAACACCGAAGATATTTCAGTTTGGTTTTGCTATGCATCTGAACTTTTTAAAGATTTAAGAGTATTTCAAAGAGGCCAATTTAAGACGTACACCCAGGAACTCACCAGCCTTTCCAGGACACAGGAAGACACTGACCTGTTCACAATCTAATCAAGTACTGCAGCAATAAAAGAAAAAGCCCTGCTTGTGCCCTTGGTGCATGATAGCTTTTGCTGTCTCAATTTGTAGGGCCACTATCCAGATATCATTGGCACTTTTTTTTTTTTCTTAGCATCTCCAAGACAGTTTCAGACATTACAGACACTCAGTCTGAAAATACTATATGCTGCCTTTACAGCAGCCACTTTGACTGTTATGTGGACTTTGGGAATGCTATAATCACCAAACAGATATTTAAACAATCATAATTAACGCATTCCCTGGAATATTTTAAATAAATAAATCCACTAGCGACATCACTTCTGTGAAAAACAACTTACCTGTGCCTTGGCTGGCCTTATCTGGAGAAGACTTCTTCATTTCAATGTCTACAGTATTGCCACACCTGTTCTCAAGTTCAACTGAAAATTCCTAGAGAAGGAAATTACAATCAACCCCTGTAGAAATCTTCAGCTTACATAGGAGAGATAAAGGTTTGAAAAGTAAAGTTAAAAAACATTTTGAAAGAGCTTAATGCAAATTACTTCATACCATCTGCCATAATGCTGATGGCCAGTCCTGACACACTTGTTGCTCTCAAAGAACAAGGTTATGCAGTGTGAGCAACAGACAAAATTCGTAAATAAATCATGATAAATAAACCAAGTCAAAGCCTGAGTTACCATTCCAGAGCAACACAGTAAGAGATGGCATCCTTACACTGGGGGGTAGTTTACATTCTAACTCAAGTCTGGCCGCTAGTGCCACCCTCAGCTACACACAACAGCTCAGGCTTTAGCAGAGCAGCCTTCACGTCTGGCTTTTCAAAACATATTAGGTACTGCACAAAATAGCAGAAGTCATCAGAGACAGAAACACTCTTTGGACATTAATTCACAGCATGACTGCTCTTTTTTGAGATTTGTGTGTGAAATGAGTAACTTGAACGTGGATATAGAAAATCTGTGGTAACATGATACTGAAGAAAGGAGCATGCAGAATACTGATAAACCAGCACAGCACTCCTATGTAATTATTCCTCCGAAAAAGACATCATCACTCCATTGAAAGCAGTTCTTTTTCCCAGAGTGAAATCATCTACACTCGAGTTGCAACAAGTTTACTCTGTAAGGCAAGTCCTGCGTACTGAAGAATTAGGTGAGTTCATGAGATCGAGTAATTGAGCTTTTGTACTACTGACAGGGAACAGAAAAGGACAGGAAGGGTGCAGGGCTCTACAGTACAGGCAAGGGGTTATGAGGGGGTAGAACCAAAAAGCGAACTTTCAGTACAGACAAGAGAGACTATCAGCAGACTTGAAATTTAGAACAAAAACGAGCACCCTGTGGATACTTTGGCAATCAACAGATAGCCAATGTACCATGAGATAGACTGTCCTGGGTTTGGCTGGGATAAAGCTAATTTTGCTTCTTAGTAGCTAGAATAGAGCCATGTTTTGGATTCAGCATGGGAACTGATACGAGAAGAATGCTGATACCATACTGATGTTTTTAGTTGTTGCTAGGAGATCAAGGACCTTTCAGCTTCCTACATTTTGCTGGGGTGCAGGTGAACAAGAAGCTGGGAAGGAACATGTCCAGGACAGCTGACCTGAACTAGCCAAAGGGCTATTCCATACCACAGAACATCATGCTCAGTGTACAAACTGGGGGGTGCTGGCCTGGGTGGAGGTGTGGTGGAAGGAGAGTGGGTCACTGCTCAGGCATCAGTTGGTGGGTGGCAAACAATTGTTCTGTGCATCGCTTGTCTTTCTTGAGTTTTATTTCTCTCTTTGGGGGGGGTGTGGTGAGTGAGCAGCTGCATGGCACTTAGTCGCTGGCTGAGGTTAAATCACAACCTAGACCCAAATAAACCAGCACAAAACAGGAACAGAAAAACACAGTAACTCACCTGAATATTAGTTATGTCTTTTGGATGCAACAGAAAGTGAACTTCCTCAAGAGAACATAGTTCTTTTCTACTACTGAATTCAAACACCTTGTCAAACAGTAATTTAGCAACAACAGACTTCGGGAATCCTAAATTCCCTGTCCCAATTGCTGGGAAAGTAATTGACTTTAAAGACAGCTCCTCAGCAATCTCCAAGCATCTCGTGATGACATCACCCAAGACCTGTAAAGCACAATTATTTTCTCAGTTACTCAAAGTAATTTTTTTTCCAATATGTGCATTTTCTATTTTAGGTATATCTCTTGGTATTAAAATACAATAATTGCCTGCATCACAAGGAATATATTAGTGAACAAGGAATCAGCCTTGATACAAAAAGAACAGGCCAAATTTTCTCATATCCTATGACACCGTCCCATGTTTCAAAGGAAAAAAAGTGTCATTAATCCCACTAGAAAGCCCAGTGAAATTAGAGTTCAGGCAAATAAAACCCTTCTACCTTTGAAGATGTGCGTCTCTGGGACCATGCAGGTATGACAGCATGAAGCACAACACTGCAACCTAGATTGTAACCTTCTGTTTTCAACACAGAGCCTTCCTCAGCTTTTTTCCTTCGGCCTTCTTCTTTTAAGCTGATCTGAAGCATAGGCCCTGCCTTGCTTAGCAAAGCTTTAGAGAGTGGCCCTTTATCAAGCTGGAGATCTTGGGTAACACTGATGACAACAATGTCTGTCTGAAAAGTACACAAACAAAAACTCTGAGTTTTAAGTATCAAATTTAGACTTTGCACCGACAAATCAAATGCAACCCACTCGCTGATTTACAAAGTATATTTTTGGGACAGCATCTGAGTGAACAAAGTTTTGGAACAAACCAGAAGGTATGATCAATTCTAGTATCACGAGCAACACAAAGTTCAAATTAACACTGAAATTCATTTCAGCCTGATGGGAGGAAGTTAGAATTCTGCATTCTGTCTACTCGCTCTACCTCCATTTTAAAAACATTTATGCAAGTTCATTCTCCAAGATAAGCTTGCAGGTGAAAAAAATCTGTTCTCACTGAGGTAAGCAGGACCTCCCATGCATGGTTGGTGTAGAGAATGAGGAGAAGTTAAAGACAAATAAGACTGAAGGAAAACAAAGTAAAAAGAAGAGAGAAAAGCAGTAACATAAAGAAGAGAAATACAAAGGGCTATGAACGTTGTGTCAAGCGCTATACTCAGCTCCTCAGGAAGGATGTCTGAACACATTTTAATGTATATTCTGCCCTGGTCAACTAGAGGAGCTGCATGCACAGGCGGTGGGAGGCATTCACCCCTAAAAGGATTTGCTAGCCACTACTGAAAAGGTTCTTAAAGGAGTTGTTTCCAGTATCAGTGATCCCAGCAAAGTAGCTGTCAGTCAACAAACAGCAATTCAATACCAGAGGCAACTGGAAATCAACTAGTAAAGCTGGATCTCCACGGGAAATGCAACGGCAACTGCATGTTTCATGCCAATGTTCCCTAATGACATAACGAATCCCAGAACAATACCCTACCGAGGCAGGGAGAACCAGACTGGCTGTGCACATCTGTGCTGCCCCAGGACCACAGTGGATCTGGAAGCAGCCCAGCCATTTTCACGTGGCAGAGCAGTCACGTGCACCAACACCGAGCACCCTCTTATGTTTTTGCACCAGTATCCTACATTCCTGTAATCAGGATTTCTGGGAAGGTCAGTGCTGGATGCAGGTGGTTCCTGCCCAGCAAGGTAGGGTCAGGGGAGCTTGGAGCTCAGAAACATTCCCATTGACCACAGTTACTTCTGCTAAACCATAATGCACGGTGTACCATTGTAAGACAGTCATCTAACAGCAATCAGCAGTGATAGCCAATTTCAGCAACACACCAAACATGCTGCATTGCAGTTACACATGATGGTCTAAGGTTGGTCATTTTGGTGGTTTGTTTTCTTGTTGTGGTTTTTTTGTTTGTTTGTTTTTTTAAAAACAAAAAAGAAAACCACTTGATACTTTAAAAGGAGAAAATATACTTACTGTAGCATCTTCAATGCTTCCTTTTCTCAGTATGATGTTAAGGCCTTCCTTGGTTTTCACCAAAGGGAAGTTCTTGCTATTTTGAGAAATTTTGCGTTTCCTGGGCTGATACAGTGACCTAGAGGAAGGCAAATTCTCTGAAAAGACTTCTCTCAGTGCCTTGCTGAAAGCCTTAACATTATTCTGTGCAATATCCACAAGATGAACCTCCTTCAAGCTGCTGTCCCCCATGAATTCTTCCAAGGTCTCCTTGATGGAGGACACAATTGAATGCGT
>JANHFX010017827.1:6916-17346 GCA_027560015.1 Chloroceryle amazona | reverse complement strand
CCTATAAGCCTGGCCAGAGTGCCAGCCCTCGCCCTGCTGCTGTCAGACATTTTATCCTGCTGGGACGCAACTTCCAGCAGTGGCGTTGCAGCACAGAGCAGGGTGAGTGCGCAGCCAGCGTCCGCAGGACACTGTGCTGGGGGTCTTGGGGTGGGAGCAGTGTTCTTCTCCCTGCTGGGACAGATTGCTTGTGCCCAGAGGTGGGCAATGTTTTCAGCTCCTGAGACCTTATTCTCATATTTGCTTATAACTGCTTATAACTGCTTATTTCAAGACAAGCTGAGTAGTACTGTGGCAAAACATCCCCTTGTGCTGCCCTAATGGCACGTGGGCTGTAAGAACTGGTACTGAGGGTTGTAACTGTCTTCTTCCAGCTCACAAAGGGCTCCAGCGCTTTGAGGCCATGGAATTCAGCTCAGCGGAGAGAGGCTCTGATCCCAGCCTGCTTGGACGAGACCTGGCACCCCGGCAAAGGTTCCTCTTCATGGAGATCATTGACAAAAAGGTAGCAATACTGCCTGTGTGATGTCTGCTGAAAGCCAGACTGGCTGTTCCTAACTGGACACGGGCTAGAAAGAGGAGGGGAAGAGTGCCTCTGCAGGCAACTGCCTTCTCTAGACAGAAGCCCTCTGAAGCAGCAGCGCAGGGCGTCTCTGCTTGTGTCACAGCAGAGCTGGGGGTTCCCCGCAGCACTGTGGGGACTGGACTGTAACTGCCCTTTCCCTCCACGCAGCAAGGCCCATGTCAAGCTGAGCTCTTTTGCTGCTGCTGCCAAATACCACCACCTCTGCTGTACCTGTTAACAGGGGGGCTGTGAGTGCGCTGTTGACGCTCTCCCTGTCCCAGCTTTGTCACCTGAAACTGGCTGTGGCTGCAGCAAGTACCATCCAGAGTGCCTGGGGCAGCCTGTGTCACCATGCAGGCCCTCTCTGCTGGTCCTTTAGCCTTCCTCCCCTTCCTCTCTCTCCAGCTGACCCTCTACACCTACAACTGGTCCCCAGACCTGGGGGCCAACCTGAACTGCTCGCTTACTCGCCTGCTGCAGTGGCAGAATGCCCGGTCCCACATCGTGCACTGCCTGCTCAGCCAGAAGCTGGGACTCTTCCACCACCACTGCTTCATGGACACACCGTGGCACGAGGACAGCAAGCAGGTAGGGTACCCTGCCGGGCAGGGCAGTCCTTTCCTCTTCAGGAGGGGCCTTGGCAGCCTGGGGGGGCTGAGAAGGGTTGCAAACACTTTGGTGCTTTTTGTGTGCCAGTTGACAAGGCATCCCCAAGTGCTCACATGTCAGACTGTGGCCATGTCCAGCTAGGCTGTTGCTGTCCCCTCTTGGAGACAGCCAGAAGTGGAAAGGGAAGCAGGTTCTGCTGTTGGCAGCACTTATCTGTGACTAGATTATTTAGGATGGAGGAGTCTGGGGAATGAGCTTCCGACTGCACATTAGTGCCATGCTTGGCCAGTGCCTGCTCTCCTCAGGACTGGTGATGGAGAAGGACAACAGATACATCTGCAGGTGGCCAAAATTTTGTCTCCTCTGTTCTTGTGGGTCCAAGGCTGGCAGTAAGGAGGCTTTGGTGGCTGTGTCTTCTTGCTTAGGAGCCAAATCCTTTCCTGAACTCCACATTGGAGGTGGATGCGCTGATCCGGAGCTCCGCTCCTCCACCTAGCAAGGAACAAGGCCGGCTGAGCAGCTCTGCCCGCAACTTGCCATCTCTGCACTTCCATCCCGACGTGGTGCCTTTTGATGAAGCTCTGCGGGATGTTACCACTGTCAGGCGCATACCCTACGGGCCTGACCTGGGACCTTTTGACCCAGTGTCTCGGCACGGGGCCCAGTTCCTGGAAATCAAGAGCATGGAGAGAAAAGGTAAAGCAAGGGACCTGATGTCACGGGAGCCTGCCTGGTTGTCTTGTTTGTGGTAAAGGAGCTCAGAGAGAGCAGAACGGGAGCTCTGGCAGAGGGAACAGCTCTTGGCTCCCCTGTGAGGGAATGGGTTATGGCCTGTGTAGGGTGAGCATGGAGTGGCAGTAGTTGGGGCTGTGGCTTAATGCTCTCATGGCTGCTCTCTTTCCTCCAGAACTGGAGAAGCAGATGAAGATTGAAAATCTCTTTGTTACCTGGCAGCAGAGATCGGCGCAGTCCAACATGCCCATCAGTGTGAGTGTGGCCAGGGCAGGCAGGCAGCACTGGTAGCGCTCTTTACAATGCACTGGTAGCCCCAGTTTCCCTACGGCCAAAGGGAGCACTGGAGCTCAGAGCGGGGTGTGTGCTGGGGATGGTGTGTGGCAGTGGAGCACTGCTCTCTGCTTGAACTTCTGGGGTCACTGGGCTCTGGCTCCGCGCTGGGGCACGGGACCTTGCTGCCCAGCAGGGAGGTTCCCTCTGGAGTTTGATCCCTGACTGAGCGGTGGCACAGTGTTGTGGACAGCTTGTTCCCAGGCTCGATGAGGGATGTGTGCTGGAACTGTGTTCCTCTTGTGCTGTGCAGCTGGCTGATCTGGAGACCCTGAAGCAGTCCTCACGCCTGGTTCACTACTGTGCCACCCCCTTGCTCTTTGACCCAGCCTTCCGTCAGCAGATCCAGACTGACCAGCAGGGCAAGGTAGAGGGGAAGGTGAGTGGCAGCAAGCACCAGTGGAGCTGGCTTTGTGCACCGGGGCAAAGGATGGCTTTGCAGTCTTTGTCCCACGACAGGATTGCTCTGAGCTCACCCCTGCATTACAGGATGAATTTGCACTCTGTAAGATGGAGCCTGAGAAAATCCTTGTGTCCTTAAAGCCTTTCTCCTGCATCCACACCATCCCTGGGGATGACTGACTTCTCTTTTCTACCCAAGGAATTCAGGGCAGAGCCTAGTGAAGCTATCAGAGAGTGCTGTCTGGTACTGATCTGCTGGGGAAACAAAAGAAAGGAAAGCAAAGGAAAATCCCCTTTATTCAACAGCCAGACCTAGACCCAGCAAATAGCTGGAACAATTGAAAGCAAACCAGCTGAATCCTGAGCAGGTTTCAACCTGACAGAGTCCTGACTGGTGCAGGTCCCACACTGGCTGCTCATGGTCTGTCTGTGTCAGAAGGGAAGAACAGACTGTTGTAATTTATATAAATATCAAAAGGATTCTGACAGGGCCTTTAAGTGAGGTTGCTACAGAAACAACACTTGCAAGTGAAAGGAAAAGTATCATTAAAGAATGAAAACTTCACTTTGTTTTTGGAACAGAGCAAAAGGAAAATTGGTTAGTCGGCTTGAAGAGCTTGGTAGCCCAGGTTTCAAGGTTCTGTATCTCCAGATGATTTATTGCAGTACATATGAGATGCCAAGCTTTGCAATGCTGTATGGCTGTTCACATTGGTCAGAACAGAAGATGACTGCAAGGAACTTGAGAGGAACCTGAGTGGCCTGTGAAATGAGAGGTATTGTAGGAACTGGGACCTGATTCCCAGTAAAACAGAGCACTGAGCGGGGAGTAGCTTGAGCTCCTCCTGTATTGTACACTGAGCACAGAGCCCGTGCAGAGCATGTAGCTCAGTGGATTTCTTCAATTGATGAACAGAGTGATTTAGAGTACATCAGAAAGGGGTGTTAGTATTATGAGTGATATTCCAGTAAGTTCCTAAACACTAGTGTATTGTCTTCGTCTGGACAGCAAGTGGGAGACCGATCATCTTGTGGCAAAGGCGCTGAACTAGAGAGACTTGGAGAAGCTGGGCAGACCCCAGGTAAAGACACTGCCCCTGAATGAAAAGGCAGATAGAAATATGTAAAAGTGCCACAAGCTTGAAGTAGAGAGGTCAAGAGAAGAAACCTCAGTCCCTCACAGCACAAAGGCCAGGAGTATTCTAGATATCAAAAGCAGAAATAAAAATGGTTAAAAGGAAACGCTATTCCTGTCCAGTGCTACTCCTGAGAAGTCAGCAGGATTCCTAAGGGGATTGAACTCTCACCGTAGCAGTAGGAGCTGAAGCTCTGATGAGCCTCGCGTGAAGTAGTTGTGAGCCACTCGCACTTTGTGGGAGCCGTTCTGCGGGGGGAGATGTGAACTCCTTTTTGCCAGGGCACCTTTTCCTGCAGTCCGTTGCAGTGCTGTTAGGTCGGTCCATGGCTGGGTACATCTCGGACCTTGTGTTTCAGCACATGCACTAAGATAGTGTTTGGGGGACCAGCTGTTAGTGCTCTCTGGCAGGTGAAGGTATGACCTCTGCTCAAAGAGGGCCCCTGGGGTTGTCGCAGCAAGTGTCACCTGCTGTGGCCAGTCACAGCACGTCTCCTTAGGAAATGACTGTCTCTTCCAGAAGCGCCACCGCTCAAATGACTCGACAGCTTCAGGGAGGGACCGCAGCCACAGCTGCGACTCGGCGGAAGCGCTGCCCTGCAAGGTGAAGGAGGAGCCCTGGCTGCAGGAGATGTGCAATACCTTCTTGCAGCAGTACATCCAGTATCTGCAGAGCATGGGCTTCATTCTGGTCCAGGTGCGGCCACCCTCACCCACCGCTCGCAGGTCAGTGATGTTCTGAGAACCCTGTTGTTGAAGAAGGGCTGAGACTCTGAGCTGTGCGCTGGTTTGACACAAGAGGAGACGTTGGCTCCCCTGCTCAAGGCTGTCTCTGGTGTTATTTCCAGTAGCACGAGCCGGATCCGAGCTCTGGCAGCAACAGGTGTGGAGGGGAGAGGGTCCTTTTCCTACACGAAGCCAAAAGCAGAAGGGAGTCCAAAGGTGAGTGCATGTCTGTTGGAGGGGTGGAGCTGGGGTTGAAGTCAGGCTGTGGAGTGGGGCAGTTCTCCTGGTTGGGTTTTGGATTTGATTTCAGGCAGAAAGGATGTGAGAGGACAGAAAGCACCAAAGTTCAAAAAGTCCATCTAGACCAGCACCATTTCTGAGATGTTGGGTCATATGAGACCTCCTCGCCCTCCTGCGTGTCCTCCTGCAGCCCTCAGAGCTGCTTCCTTGGGACTAGGTGGAACCAGGGGAAATCTCAAAAGGACAGCAACAGCTCGGAGGGGGCTCAGAAGAGGGACAGGGTGACCTGGGGCCAGGAGACCTGCCTTTGGGTGTGATTCTGGAGGTTTACCTATCAGAGAAGCCTCAGCATCTGTGGGTAAAGGCAACTCTGGGGCAGAACAGTCTTTACTTAGAGTGAGGTGAACGCTGAAGTCGAAGATGTTAGAGAAGGTAAACCTGGAACGGCTCTACTGTGAGAGCAGGCCGAGGTTCCTCTTTTCTAAAGAAGTGTCAGCTAGGGAGGAACAGGACAGAGTTCTACCAAATCACAGCTACCTGGAAAGGGATTGACTCCTTGCTGCTTTGATACAGCACCTAGACACCATCAAATGCAAGTATTGGCAGCCAGTTTCAAAGCTGAAGGGAATGTTTCTTTGTGCAGCAGGTAACAGTGGTTATCAAAAGGTTTTGTGAACACTAAGAGCTTACCTCAGTTTTCTGAACATGAGCTTGCAGAGACAACAGGTGAGTACCTGGAAGACAGATCCACCAGAGTCGCTAGATAGGCAGAAACCGTGCACGGCTCCTGAAATCACCCAGGGATGATGGGAGCCCATGGCATTTGCTTACCCTGTTCTGACACTATCCTGGCACCTGCCTTTGGCTGCTGTTGGTACAGGGTTGTGGGCACAAGCACACCTTGTAATTAAAATGAGAGCATTCCACTAGAACAGCTTAACAGAGGGCAAATGAATTTTCTGGCAGCTAAGGCCTGAGTCCAAACTGGATGCCTCCTATAGCTGCTGTGTGATGGTCTGGGGAGAGCTTAGCAGTGAGAGGTGGGAACGAGGTTTTGAGAGCAGCATCACCCCTCAGCTCGCCCTGTCCTCCAGCTCTAGAGACACCCTGTCCCGAGTAAGCAGGTCGTGAAGGGCACACTCTGACTGGTGCACTCTCTAAGGCTGCTCAGGTTGTTAGAATTCTTTTCAGTCAGCTCTGGCCTGTCTGCTCTTCTCCCTCCAGTGAGGGTGCTCAGCTGTTGAGGCTCCTCTATTTCCACCTCTGTCACAGAGCCTCTTGGCAGCCCCACACCCTGGTGCGTGAGCTGCTCTGCTGTGCCAGAGCACCTCTTCAACTTTGGCTTTCTCTTTGCAGAGCACGAGCCCTGCTGTTGCCACCTATCATCTACAGAGAGCTCTCCCGGGTGGGATTGTGCTGATGGAGTTGGCCTTCCAGGTAAGGAAGAACAAAGTGTGATCTCTGTGTGTTCAGGGACAGTGTCTTCAGAGGCAACAAAGTGAGTGATGAGGAGTGTGGCAGGGATGTGATTCTTCATTTCTTGTCCTGCCTCTTCCGTGGTCCTGTGGGATGAGATGGTTCTGCAGGGCTCAGAGCAGGAAGAATTGCCTGGAGGGGGGCTAATCAAAGGTGTAAGGGCTTAGCACCAGGTAGGGTGCTCTGTGCCCAGCCATTATTTGGTTCAGACAGGAGGGGGGGACAAAACATGGAGCAAGAGTGTCTGGGGCCCAGCCCAGAGGGTGAAGCTTGGGGGCTGTTCTCCCTCCCCAGATTGGCCTGTGCTGCGCTCATGTGCTCTCTTCTCCAGGGCTATTACTTCTGTGTGAAGCAGTACGCACTGGAGTGCTCGCGGATCCCCATGGGCCAGTCTGTGAACTCCCAGGTAATGGCTTTGCTGGCACAGTTGGTGCTCCTCGGGGTCAGGGGATGCTTCGGGGGTGGCAATGATCTCTGGGACAGAGTGGGCATTTCAGGTGTAGCAGGTTTTAGAGAGCTCTTCTCCCTTCTCCTGGAAAAACAGAACTGCACAGAGCCTTCTGCAGCCATGTGCCCTCCATGGCACGCTGCTTGAGCAGATCTGGAGTGCAGTGAAAGGAAATGGGAGGTTTGGCAAGAAGATGACTCTTGTCCTAGCTTTTGGGGAGCATGATAGAGCTCCCCAAGAGTGGGGAGAAATAGGAGCAATTCTTGCAAAGATGACTGCTCCAGGGAAAGTCAGTGCCTGGAAACCCAGAAGCTTTCTTCTTCCCTTGGAACAAAAAGGAAGCAGAATGGGAACTGGGATATGGGAACGTGGTTGACTGTCCTTTGCCAGAGGACACCACTTCCTGCGCCATGAGCCCTGGTTCTTCATACCTCTGTGCCTTGCTCTGCAACACCATGGGGTTGCCTGATCCCTTCTCTTTTGGTGTGTCAGGGCCTGCTCGTCGCCCGGGCCCTGAGTGGCTGCCTGGAGGCTGGCCAGCCCCAGCCTGTCTGAGGCAGGAGGTGTGCATAACCCCGCTGCCCTTTCCAAGGGAGCTCTGTAGCAAGGCTGCTTCTTATATATGCCAAGAGTGGCTCTCCTAAGCTTGGAGCCTGCCAGGACCTCCCCTGAGGGTTTGCTGAGCCTTTCCTGGGAAGCCTGGATGTGCACAGGGCAAGGTTACCAGGCTGCAGCTGGTATCACGGAGAACAGCCAGGCTCTCCCTGGCTGACTTGGCAAAAGACTTGGCCCGGTTTTGCAGTGGGAGGGGATGGTCGTGGGATCAGCAGGCAAGAGGCATGGGGCTTGCTGCAGGGACCTGGCCAGCCTTCCCACAGGCTGGGACTAGCCCAGAGTTTCCCCAGGTGAGGCAGGTGAGCTCCTCTGCACCTTCTTTCCCCCTGTCCCACCTCGGGCCTGTGCAGGACAGGCTGGATGCAGGAACAGGGCTGGGCAGTGCCTTGTCTGTCTCCCCACTGGCTGCACATCTCTCTCCATCAGGGCACTCTTACAGCCAGAGCTCGCAGCAAGAGCTGCATGGGACCCAGCTCCGTCTCTGAGTCTGCGGTACGTCCTCTCCTCCCACTGCCGTGGTGCACATGGCAGCACCTGCCAGTGCAGGGCTGGACCTCCCACTGGCTGTGCTTCCACCCCTCCTGCCCCTGCCAGTGCCTGGCTGCGGGAGCTGCCTCTTGGCTCCTGTGCCAGCGCCTGCCGTAGCAGGACATGCCACAGCAGGCAGCACAGTTTGGCAGGAGGATGGGGTGGGCCTCAGGTGCTGGCATGGGGGCAGCACCTTGTGTTTATTGGGGGTTTTTTTGCCCTTCCTTTCTGGGGTCAGAGCTACAGTCTCCTCTCTGGGTTTGTCCTGGCAGTGCAGGTTGCCCTCCGTCCCATGGCAGCAGCAATGCAGGTGGTGCAGAGAGTGAGGGCAGCCTCTTCTGCCAGTGCCTCCTGCCTGCTAATTTTCCTGTCTTTCCACCTTAAACTGAGGGATTATGATGTGGGTCAACTGCCTAAACATGTCAATAGAGACAGACGATACTAAAACTGCATTTCTGGCATGAGAGCAAGGCTGAAGCCTTCACCAGTGCTGTTCCCTGGCACAGCAGCTGCAGCTGTGCTGGGAGAATTGCCAGGGGTGAGTGTGTGGAGGCTGGTGCTGCCCCGGTGAAGAACCAGCACACTGTACAGAGGTGATGATCGTGTGCCAGAGGGATCCCCTCCGGGCACAAGTGTGACACCAGCCACCACTGGATCTGGCTTCCCAGCAGCCAGCCTGGCTCCCTGTTAGATACTGAGCACTGGGCATTACAAACTCTGCTGTTACCTATCTCTGGTCCAGCCACTCCCCACCGGCCCTCGTGCTGCCTCCTGCTCTCATGGACATTCAGGGAGTCACTCCTTGCCTGTAGATCCAGACCTTGTGGGAGGTCCAGCCCCAGTGTGTCCTGTACTTGCTCGGGGACAAGGCAGTGCAGAGGAGCACTCAGGTGGAAGGAGACTGTGCTGTCCTTCGCAGCCATGTGGCTTTCAGCTCAAGGCAGGGGATGAACTTCATGCCAACAGGGAGGCAGTGCCCGTCACTCTGTGCTGCTACTGCAGACCAGGAGTGGGGTGAAGAGTGGAAAGAGACACCAGGCTGGATCTTTGGGCCAGGCCTGCAGATCTCCTATTGGCACCGTGCACGCATCTTCTCAGCTGCACCCTGCTCTGGTGTTGGGGCAGGGGTGGCCAGACCGGCTCAGCGCTGCCTTGCTGGCAGCAGGGCTTTGCCGGAGCTCTGAGGTGCCTGGTAATGTTCCTGCCTTGACTCCCTGTCCCTCCACAGCTTTCCATGCTCTTCACGGAGGAGTGTGACAAAGTGCGGGACCTCATGCACGTGCATTCATTCAGCTACGACTTCCACTTGCGTATAGTCCACCAGTATCTGCTGGGCTCCCACATGACTCTCCGCCAGGGCTACCATCTCACCAGCTTCCTGGAGGATTTCATCGCTCACCACACCGACATCCCCAAATTTGGACGCAACCACGTTTTCCAAGGTGTGTAGCTCACGGGTGATCACTCTGGGCTTGATTGTCAGCCCGTAACTCGACAAAAGGTTTCCAAGTGCTTTAGAAATAAACCCGACCTTTGGACTATCGAGGGAGATGACAGGGAGAGGGTGACATGAGGAGCCCAGCTCCAGGGAAGTCCTTGCTTGTTGTGGGAGATGGTTTGCTCCAGAACTCTGTCCCCCAGAGCAGTTTGTAGGACACTGCTCTGCCCATGTAAGGCCCTGAGTGTCTCCCGTGATAGCAGTGTCCCCTTCCACTAGGCATGCTGGCCCTGCCCACCAACATGATCACCGCGCACCAGCTCTACAACTACATCGCTGACCATGCCAACACCTACCACATGAAACCCCTACGCATGGCCCGGCCAGCCACGGGCAGTGACAACAAGAAGGGGACGCCAGGCACAGAGCAGAATGAATATGCACTGGTCTCCATTTGGAACAGGTAAGTGCAGCTGCTGCAAGTTCCTAGAGCTGCCAGAGGTGGGTGGGCACCCTGCAATCCTGGGGACACTGCCCCAAGATGCCAGCAAAGCTGACTGTTCTACAGAGTGCCAGGCAGCAGGTCTGCCCAGCTTTGCTGAGGTGGCCAGCAGGGCGGTACGTGTGTGTGCACGTCCCTATACCAGGTCTGAAGAGTCTGCTGAATTTTCCATGCCCAGTAGTTCAGTTGTGACTAAGAGCTCTGGGGGAACAAAGGTCCCCTTCATACTGATGTGCCTTTGCTGACAGCTCGGGCTCCTACAAGGACTCTGAAGGTTTACGTCATCATGATGACTTCGACGTGTCGCTCTTAGTGTGTCACAGTGCAGCACCGTTTGAGGAGCAGAGTGAGGCAGAGCGACGCATGCTCCGGTGAGCACTGGGGTCCCAGAGACACCAAAGCTTCCTGGCTGGGGAGGAGGGCTCTGGGATGGACTGGCTCTGCCTGGAGCATCACAGGTGGGTTTGGTGCTGCCCGGGGAGGATCCTCTCAAGGAACTGGGCAGTATGGTATCGGTGCTCGTCTGGGCAGAGAAGCACCCTTACTGGCAGGGACAGAGAGGCCCGTGATTCATTTACAGCCCAGCTGAGAAGAGCTTCCCCAGGTCACAAATGTCTCCTTGCTCTCAGCTTGCGTTTCTACGTCATCATGACAAGCCAGCGGGAGCTGTTTCCCCGGCTC
>JANHFX010017825.1:0-64082 GCA_027560015.1 Chloroceryle amazona | reverse complement strand
CCCCCCAAAATCTCTATTAATAAAGAATAAATAATCACCAAACAAACAACACCCACAAAACCAAACACTTTTAATAAAGGTCAAAATCCCAAACTAGTAAACACCTTCAACATGATGTCTTTCTGGTATTGAACTGGATGCAGAGATTCTTTATCCATGATTCTTAAGGGCTTGAATTTAGGACATTTCTCCACAGTGATTAATACTGCAGCCAGTGCACTACTGAATGACCAACTGTACAAACACTGGCACATAATTGCATTTCTGATTAGTCAGAGTGCACAGCCTGAATTTCATGCTACTTTCTATTGAATTTATGCCCCCTGACAAAGCTTCTGATATGGCATAAAACCTTCCTGCTACAAAGTTAAGCCACAAACATTTCTTTAAACAAAACTTCAACCTTCATAGCAAGCTCTCTCTGATCAGAACTTTGTGTCATGCAGTCACAGCATTTTTGATCTTCCATCACTGCCTGAAAAGCTGGGTTTATTGTATTATCAAACCATGGCTCAACCTGCTGCTAAGCCCTCCCACCATACAGTTGTCTGAAGTCTGGCTGCTGAAGAAAACATGGCTTGAGTCCTAATTTTTACCTCTTTGATCCCTGTTTTGTCCAGAAATCAATTTTCAGCACTAAAATGCTCCTATCTCATAGACACGAGCTACTTAAATAAGGCAGGAGATAAATCTCTAACAGTTTTCAGCCCTTTTGTTACATTTTCCTCCCTGCAACTAGGCCCATGCAATTTTAAAATAGGAACTGAAGGGAATAGTGATTGTTTTGTTTCATGGGCTGATTATATATTTGAATTTCCCAGAGCTCTGATGGATTAGAGCAGGTGACAAGAGGCGGTTGAATAGCTTTATTCCTATAATCCTCACTCATTCTTTTGTCAAACTTGTGTTGGAATTGCTCCCCTGGTACATTATCTGGCCTCTACACTAATATTGCAAAGAATTTCTCTAAGATCTAAACTTCTTGTTACTACAATTCTTGCATTATTTCACTTAGAGGAGCCGTTATATGCTGTTATGCCATTAGGATTATTTGGTGAAACACTGGCCCAGGTTGCCCAGAGAGCTTGTAGAAGCCTCATCCCTGGAAACATCTAAGGTCAGGCTCTGAGCAACCTGGTTTACATGAAGATGTAGGGATGTTCATTGCAGGGACATTGGACCCGATGATCTTTAAAGTTCCCTTCCAAGTTCAACCATTCTAGGATTATAATTCACTAAACTGGAGAGATTTCTAATACCCCTGCTCATTAAACCTGTGCAATCTCCCAACTTTCAATGCTCTTACCCCTTCCCCTCCCCGATGGGCCAAAATGTTTTCTTCCCTGAGCCCAGGCAGCACTCTGCAGATCCCAAAAGGCACTACCCAGGCTCCATTCCAACCGCTTCATGCACAATTGCTTCTGTTTCATAGACTGAGTACATAATTCATATTTTTCCACACCACTTAAGGTATTCCAGTGGCAACCATGATTTTCTTCAATGCCCAAGCCAATGTAATCAAACCAGAAGACCAGAGAAGTCTCCATCTTTCATCAGCAAAACCCAACAGCAGCAGGTAGAATTAATTAATTACTACAAACAAATCTTATCTTGGTCCATCTGCTTAATTAACTTGTACAACTCCAATCCCCATTCACAACTCTTCCAAGACTGATGACCTCTCAACGTTTATGACACATTAGTTGCCCTTCATTCACCAGACACGCTTTGCTGCTTACCACAGCACTCCTCCAAGCCTGTGGTTGAAAGCTTGATAAAGGGCTTGACGTGCAATACCAATTCACTGTGCAAGGAATGAATAAGACAACTGCACGGGTGAACAAATTATGGCATGCCAGGTGCCTTTGAAGCACGCTTCAAAAACACCTCTCAGAATATACAGAACCCTCTTGCCTCTTAAAGAAACTATTGGAACACCAGTCTACACTTTTCCACACCTTGAAGTGTCTTACTAAAAATGCATTTGCTAATATTGAGTCATCAGCTAGTAGTTACTCTGCTTAGCTCTGCATGGGGGGTGCCTTAAGCTCATACAGGAGCATTAATGCTGAGAACTGGTGTATGACACAAAAACTCCCTCACAGAGATGAGCGCTTTGCACCTATGTTCCCATGTGGTTATGTGTTAAGTCAGCTAGAAGTGGGTGGGTGAAGTTTTGAAAGTCATGCTGACATGTTAACAAACCGTGGAACTCTGCCTGCTGGATTTTTCTCAGCAAGAGAAGGACAAAAGAAGAATGAGAAAAGTACTGTGAATAAAGCCATGCTAGAGTGGCCACTGGAGATCAGAAACACAGATGTTTGGGGGAATCCCTTCTCTTTTGCAGGTGTTTCTGGGTCAGAGTTCTGAATGAATGCAGACGAATGCAGCATCCCAAAGCTTCACTGCAGAGAAAAGGGACCAGTGTGCTCTCTTAGTGCCATCAGAAAACAGAGAAAGATATGCTGCTGCACGTTATTTAAAGCCTTTTCCATCAGTTTATTTTACCTGGCACTTTAGCAGTACAATCTAGGGTATCTTGCCAGAGCTGCATGGAAATGGAACCTCTGAAAAAATAACATTGCCAAGTAAGCACGGGTATAGACAAAGGAAGCTCGGAGTCATTTAAGGAAAATTGTACATAAATGCCATGGAGATTAGAGCAATATGTTGCTATTTGCACGTGTACTTTAAATGTTTTTTGAAACAAGGATCTACAGGGCAGAACAAATGCATTGTGCACCAAGGCCAGCTCAAAAACTGTCAGCAATTAGTTTTCTTCAATAGTCATCGTGTTTTTTCTGTGACAATAAAACCCTGTGAATACTATGCCTCCTAGCAGATTGTAGTGCATCTCATCTGTAAATTCCCCAAAGCGTCAGTATGAATCTCCGTGCATGGTACTGCAATTATAATGAGGAACGTTCTGAATGCTAAGTTTACCTTCAACCATCTGGAGTGCCTCCTTTATTAAATTTGTTTTCAGTGTTTGTACAGTCTCCTGGTAATTAATTTAAGAGATAAAGTAGATTTGTCTCATGTTCAGAAGCCTGTCATTCTTACATTTAATGACAACTTGAAAGATTAAAGACAAAGCAATACATAATTATATCCAATATACTAACATAGAAAAATGAAGAGCAGTTACCTTAAAAAGCAAACCCACAGGCAACCCACACAACAACAAAACACCCACAAAAACAAAACCACCAAAAAATTTTGATCACTGTATTTTGTTTAGAGAAAGTAAGGGATATACTTTTGCCTTCATTAGTGAGGAGCTCCAAATCCGACCTCAGCACAAAGCAAGGTCATCCAGAGAACAGCCAGATTGCCATACCATCGTGCTTTATGACATAAGCTAGAATGATTTGGGTTGAAGGAACCTTTAAGATCATCTAGTTCCAAGCCACCTGCCATGGGTAGGGACACCTCCCACCAGACCAAGCTGCCCATCCAGCCTGGTCTTGCTCTGTAGATACATAGGGTAGAGTATCCTGAAGGAGGCATGAACCAGCTGTTCACATTTCCAGAAGCATGAAGAGATCATAAAGGTGCACAGGTTTTGGAACCCATCTAACTCAATACTTGTGGTTTTAATATTGTAATTACCAGTATCCCAAATAAAGCATGAAGGCATATTGCTTAGGACTGTTAATTGCCCCAAAGTTCCACAGGATAGCAGCTTGACCAGTGTAGAAACCAGAAACAGGTGTGGGAGCTTGAGGGGTTTGTGGTTCTGTGATTTATTTATTTTAACACAAGCCTGAGTTGCATTTAATCAGGGAAAGGGTGATGTGCTTAATGACACCACTGCATGGGTGTGCCTTTCTGGGCTAGTTTTTTCTTTAAATTTCAGCCAGAGAGTTGAAGTACTAATACACTTCATAATTTTTTTTTTTCTTACTAATGTAAGCACAGATGTTAGTCTTATTTATATGAGCAGCTCCTTACATCACTGTTTTCCAAGGACTAAATAGAGTTCACTAAACTCATTAGACTCCGTAATAGCATAGACCAGTCTGTCTGTAAACAGGATTGATCACTTCCAACTGCAACCCAGCTTCAACCAGCAAACCTTGCCTGAACCAGCGTCAAAACTGGTAAGTGTATTTGTTATTTGAGCAGTTGGCACTCACATGGAGGTTATTTTTTTCAGGTCTCCAGAAAGCCATTCACCAATAGCAGTCCAATCCTAAAGTACAATTAATTATCAGTCCGTTGCCATAAAACCTGGGATTGCCTGGGCTATATCCCATAAATACTTTGCTGCCTGCACACAAGGACATCACCGTGCACTTTCTGCAAAATTTAAGTCACATCTTCTGCCATTAAATATTAATTCCCTTTTAATGAAAACAAGCTTACTGATTACAGCAAACGTCCCAACACCTTCTTAGATTTTTTTAATAGTGATATAGCTTGAGAAAAAACAGAACTTCTTAGTGAGCTGCCAAATACAACTAGAGACATTTCAAGAGCATTTAAAAAAAGGAAAAAAAAACAACACAACAAAAAACCAACAACCATTTATTACTGGATGGGTGTGAGAATTGAAACAATCTACTAATTTTACAGTTTATCTTGTACTGCCTCTCTCAGGGAGAAAGAGCATCTGTAAGTAAAATAATTAGGTCTGCTTTTCACTTTAAGAGACAGTGGTGAAATATTTAGAAACACTTCTAGCAGAATTCCAAGCCTAAATTCTCCCTAAAACCACAAGCACATTACCTTGCAAAGGCAGAATAGCCATTTGAGCGAGAAGGATGTTTAGAGGCTTTTGGTTTTCCTGATTGAATTAAATGAACTGAAGAAGTCTCTTCCAACCCTTTATGGGACTGCCTGCAGAAATATTTCAAAGCTAACGCATTTCCACACTCAACTCTTATTTATAGTTTGGACTTACATGGACCATTTGACTTACTCAGGTTTTTTTATGGGCATGTTTGATGTAATACAGAGAGATCTAAATACCAGCTAGGCTAGTTTTGTTTCAGTTTAATACTATGAAATATGCCTAAATACACATTGATTCAGTGAAGTCTGTGTCACACAAGGTGGCTGGGAAAGAAAAAAAATTATATATATGCCTCACTATTCAAGCATTTCTACATGACCAGAATACAATGTAAAGAATGACCCTAAAGGCAGAGTCTCATGGAGGACTGAATCAGAGGCAATATTTTCAATAAATCCAGAAGCAAAAAGATTAAACCTCTGTATGAATTCTGTCTTACCAAGAAGAAACGTTCAAGCTAAAGCTTGGAACAACAAAATATCACATACCAAGAAGACAAAAGAATTCATTATTTCAGAGCTGGTTTTTCACCGCCAGAGTTTTCTTAAAACAAAGAAGGTGAATTTATAACAACGGCAAAGATACATCCTTTGAAAGTTAAAAAGCAAATACACTATGAAATGTGTTAAAATAAAGAGTCGATGCCACTGCCCTAACTTTATTAGCCTATGGTCAACACAAGTTTTCTGCAGCATAAAATTGCCTGTAGGGGTTCAGAGAGTCCATTAGCTACTTCATGAATAATCAATGGAAACAGACCTGCTGCCAAAGAAGGCATCAAAGTTACAAGAAATACCAGATCTGTAGCCTAAAGTACATCCTTTGTGCTTGTTGTGGTCAAGTCATTCCATGGAAAAGCAGCACAATTTGAGGACACCAGTATGAAATATTTAGAATGACAAAAATTAAGACTGGGTCAAGAAAACACAGAAGAAAGCTACAGCTGGATCCCTTTTCTTTGGCTTAAGCACTAATAAAAACAACCTGGAACAGGGAAAAATGGTGTAAAGATGGAGTTCTATAAAAAAGCATTCAGGATCTGCTTTTGACCTGGGATATTACTGGGCAACAGAGCTACCACATGCCTGAATCAGAAGCAAGGCATGACACAGACATATTCGAAGATAGCCCTGAGGAAATGAAATTTACTCTCAGATTCACTGTAACCAAATATACATGCAGTCCATCAAATGATAAAACTGCCATCTTTGTATTCATATAAAAAATGTGAGGAAAAAATACTAAAGCTTATCATTGTTTTCATACTTTCTGTAGCTTTTCAAAACTTTGCTTCAGGTCAACTCAAGCAAACATAATTTTTAGTTCTGGAGGTTTTCCTTGGCACCTTACTGTAGTTAGCTGCTGAAAATCTACAAGCTTATCCAGTAAAGCACGGGAAAAACAACTACCCACATCTCACAGAGCATGCAAATGTATCTCCAGTGTCTGTGAAACCAAAGCCATTTCCAGTGGGTTTGGGAACTGGCCCAACCATCCCTTGCTTGTCCAAGGCACCAATGCCTGGACACTCCACTAGCCATCCAAGTGCCCAGCCACACTGCACAACCAGCTCTGAAGCCAGAGCCCGTGTCATTTACCTGACCACAGACTGTGCTGGGCTGTCAGAACACAGCTGCTTACGGAAGCATTTGTGGGCACTCATGCAAGTCCAGTGCAATGACACAGATGAAGTGAGCAAGCACAGAACAAACAAGCCCTATTTTACATGCCAGGCAGTCCTGAGGAATATCTTCCAGCTTTATCAGCTGCCATGAAGTAGAATATTCACAGCTACCTCACTCAACGCTACAAAAATCTCTTACGGACTTCAAGAATGCTCAGCCAGCGTGAAACACTGTTAGAAACACCATGCCAGGGCTTTATTTATTTCTGCAAAGCATGACTCCATTGCTCATCTTCTTCCCACTTCTCCAGGGAGGGAGCAAAGAGACCTATGGAAAAGCTGTGGCACAGATGTGCCAGCAGTGAGTTTGCAGAAGCCAGACTGTTCCATCACACCTTCATAGCAGGTTTACAGCAGCAGCAGCCAGGCTGGCCCTTCCCCATGGTTAAGTTCAGCCATCAATCATCACCCTTCGGTCCCAGAACAGCCTTTTCCCTTACTTTATCCTCCTGCACAGACCAGTCACCCTGTTCCATTAGATGGCTTCAATGCTTGTTCCTAAACAAAAAGCAAATCCATAGCTGCAGATTTCCCCGGTCATATCAATCCACTGACAAGTCCATTCTGTCACAGAATATCTTTATCTCTTTCCTGTCACTGAAATTAAAGTCACTTCTACCAGCTCACCATCATTGCTCTCTCCAGGACAGATCTCCTAATCCTTGTACGAAAGATGCTGCAGGGGTACTCAGATAGCAAGAACATCATTATGGGAGCTGGAACCAGAGTATCTTTGGGGTCCTTTCCAACCCCAACCATTCTATGACTCATTCTTAATTAATTTAACCCACTGTGAAAAATACCAGAGCTCATCCACATCTTCCATAACTTGTCTCAACTGCCCTCTCTATCTCTGTTGCAGTATCCCAGGAGCTACCACCTCATTCAAGCTCACTTTCATCTCCACTGCGGGCACGATCCCAGCTGAACACCACGCACTCACAAGCCTTTGTAACAGCACCAGGCTGCACAAATTGATATTGATCTGACTGCTCTTTGTACGTGAATGTCTGGAGCACAACCTCCGCACCTTTTAACCAGCTGCACCAAAAGGAAAACAGAGCAAACAGCTACTCAAAAGCTTTAAGAAACCAGAGGCCGGCTGCAAGCCAGGTGTATTAGGTCTCTCTTGTCTCTCCCCATCATCATATATTACAATGCTATCTTATTTTTATGCACTACACGCAGATAGTAGCTGAATTTTCTCTTTGCTTGCTGGTGCCTACTACTCTGGAAAGATGGACTGGACTGAGAATACACTTTAAACCAGAAATCCACCAAGTTAGGAAATCCAGTCTATGTACAAATAGCTCATTAAAAGATGGTGGTGGTTGCTAGACCCAGGAAAGGGCCTAGAATGAGAATTCCCTTATCATCCAGACAGCAGGTCTGCTTTATAATCTGGTAGGAATGGGTTGCTCTGCAAGGGAAAAGGTGTTTTCCAGCTGGTTACGTGACATAGCAGGAGTGGATGTACAGCTCTGCATCCATAAGATAGCAGCACCTGGCCCTTACTTGTACTTCACTTTCCCTTTACCCAAGTTATAATTGGATAAGAGGTAGAAATTATGTTCACTTAAGCGTTGTGAAATGTAAAGGTTGTTTTCAAAGCACTAGCAGAAGTTAAGATGAAAGGTCTCATTGCACAGAAAAGTGGTGGTGATGAGAACTCAGGAGGAGATTCACCAAACAGCAGTCCTAGTGTGTAAAGGGACCCCAGAGAGCCTACTGAGAGCCTCTCAATTAAAGAAATTCATCACCCTCTGTCTGATGCCACTTAGTTTAATGTGATGCATAAGGAAGAACAAGGAAAGGAGAGAAAACAAGGAAAAGTTCTGATAAATGTTTCCTTCCAAGTGCCGTCAACCCTGGGGAAGCAGGTAATATTTCTCAGACTGCATTACTCACCAAACATCTAACACTTTAACTGCCAACTTTAACTGCAGCTAGCAAGCAGTGAGCATCTCTGAACTTGTAACAGAACCCAGCACCCATAGCAGGAACCCACCCAGGGCCAGCTGCACAGCACAGAGAGAAAGCTGTGAGTGCCCAAACACCTCACACAGACATGAGAGCCCAGGTCCGTGCCCTAAGAATGGCACAGTATATAAATTAACAGAACATGGCAGTAAAGAGCTAAGAGGGCTGATGTAGCAATTACATGTTTCTTACAAAGCTACCAGATGTACCTTGCACTTGCCCTTAGCTGTAAGGTCAGGCAAGTGAGACATACAGTGCCACACCAGTCAGGGGACTGAACTGAGAACCAGTCACTCTGCCTGGTTTATTACCCTGGCCACAAATACAGAATTAGGTTTTTACCTCAGTTTTTATGTATTTACTACTTCTCAAAACCTTTGCAAAGGGAAACTAGTGGCAAGCCCACATTTTCTAAACCAGCTCGGTTCACGAGGGGAGGGAAAGGAAACAAGATGGTGGATACAATGGCAGAGCCAAATCCACAGGGGATAAAAATATACCTGCATTTAACTGGGGTCCCAGCCCCACCTCTCTTTGCACACAAGGAAGAGACCAGTAGCAACCCAATGCTTACAACTGTAGAGTTGTTCCCTCTTTTTTCCAAAACAGCAGCAAATTTAATTATAAAATATTTATGTACAATTTATTTTGCAGAGTCTAAAGCCAAACTACAGTGCCACAGCCCAGCTCCTGAATTGCCTCACCTGCACCCAGCCTTTCCCAGAGACTGGGCAGCAGCAGCCAAAAAAAAGTCAGCGACCACCCCAACAAGGACCACAGGCACACACGTGTCAGCAAGGCAACAAATACCACACCAACTTCCAAGAAACACTTCAGAGAGTATTCCAGTTCTACAAAATTGAAAATATTAATAGGTAAGAACACTAACCTCTTTCAGAGTGAGGACTTTAGACCTTCCTCCTCCCTCCAGGCAAGCAGCCATGGCTCTGCTTTCCTAAAAGACTTAAATCAGCTGCTGGGAATCAGGGTTAATTACTGAGTCCTAAGGGTCACCTTCCCAGCAGGTCTGGCACACAAGCTCAGCACCTGAGTGCCAGCTTTGAATGGGGAATGTCTTCTGTCTCAGAGATTGCCTACTTTCTGTATTACTGGGATTGGGATTTGATTTCTGGATTAAAAGATATTCTTATGTCAAATGTCACATTCCTTACCTATACAGTTTCCATATGTTTGAATTAATTTATGAAATGTACTATACCCTTTATGCTCCCTCTCAGAAATACCAGGTTTTAAAGGGGGAAGGAAAGTGCTGGATTGCTACCACCAACTGAAGGGTGACTGCACTGCACTGCACTGAGGCAGCAGGAGCAGTAACTTCATGAAATTCTATTTCTCTTCTCTGATTTTACCAATAAATAAGAGGAACTATTGCTTAAAGTAATAAGTATTCACGAAGCTCTTGCTAACACACATCATTGCCTTCTAAAGCACCCATTTCCTAGAAATAAAAATAAAAAAAACAAAACAGAAGAGAAAGAATAACATCATTACTGAAAAGTAGTTTCAAAAGAATTAATGTATTTGGCATGGCACACACACTGCTACTTTAATTTGCTTTTGACAGCCACATAAACCAGTCTGTTAAAAAATGAAGCAAGCATAAAATGTCATAGTGCTTTCTCGAATAAAAACTTATAACAAAGGTGTCATTTAGGTTTCAATTTCTTTTGTCGTGCTATCAGCTGTTAGCCTTTCCGAGCGTCAATCACTAGGAATTGAAATCATTAGAAACAATTTCACTGAAAGCCTACAGCATGCTTCCCAAGATGTAAGGGAGGGCAGAGTCTGTCCTGAAGCAAACGACATTTGGTTGAAATTGTTCAGAGTTACAAGGTTCATTATAACTTTTTGAGCACTTCTCTACAGTTACAGGGAAAAAAAAAAAATTAAAAAAATAAAAAAAGCTGAAGTCTTACAGGAGCCTGTGCCTTTGTATTTCACAGAATCAAATTGGGTCCCATTTTCTACTTCTTGGAACAGAGAATTACGTTTTAAGCCAAACTTTTCACTAAAATAGCTTTATATTTTTTGCTTGCTTAGAAATAACTTTCAGCAAGTTTGTTTCACAACAGAAGAAAAAAATGTAAAATTACTCTATATGAAATATTCTGGGGGAAAAACAATTTTTTCAAGACAAAATTCATTAGAATAACACATAAAATATATATATAATTAAATAAAAGGCACCAAACCACCATTCTTGTCATCCTGAAAGTTTGACACCTTTCAGTTTGAAAGCCATACTTAGCAGATTATCACCATAACCCCGTACCACTGTGGCATACTTAAGTGTAAGGAACCCAACAGCTTTTTCTAGAACTCATCTTTAACCAATTAACATTTTCTGGTTATTGAAATGAAAATTCAGACCATTTATGTGCACATAGTTAGGTTCAACTGTCTGATGATACATTCATCACACAGACGTTTCCCCAGCACACCTTTATGAACTATGATACTTTGAGACAGGGATATGTTGAGTAGAGTGTTTTCTTGACTGGGACCCAGTGCCTGGAAAAATCCAAGTCATTTAGTAATAAAGATAAGTTTCCCAACCTGTTAGATGTTTAAATTTGTCATTCAGACCATTTTGCTTCCAGTATTGAATAAAGAATGAAAGTGTGCAAGGTGTAAAGGTTTCTGAGAATCTACAACGAAACAAATGTAGTGGAAAAACCTTCCTACAAGTGTTTTGCATCTCTACTGCATTTGAGCAAACAGAAGATGCTGTGGAAAACACAGCTTGCTTTGCAAGCTGGTTACACTAAAAGGATTTTTTTGTCGTTGTTTTATTTATTATATTTTATCTATTTTAAGTAAGCAGTTACATTTATATTAAATAATTTTGAGTCATTACCTTATAAGACAATGTAACTTGCTTCAACTTTCACCTTGATTGCATAAATCAACAGTTATTTTAATTTAAGTGGAAAAGATTCTGCCTTGAAACAAACAGGGTAAAATTTCTGTCAGCTGAACCATCTAAACTGTAACCTTAAAAGCTACACATTATTCAGCCTGTCATTTCTGTTTACCTCAGTACAGAAAGTTTTTTGCTCTTTAATCCCATTAGCCCTGCTGAAATAGCAGGCTGGAGTCTGCACCATCTGGAACCAGTCAGAGCTAAATGAGCAGCTCCACTGAGGATGCTCAGCTGTGTAACCCATCAGCTGTGCACAGTTCAAGCAATGCTGATCTATAGAATCATAGAATGGTTTGGGTTGGAAGGGACCTTGGAGATCATCTAGTTACAATTCCTTGCCGCAGGCAGGGACACCTTCTACTAGGTCAGGTTGCTCAAAGCCCCATCCTATCTGGCCTTAAACACTTCCAGGGAGGGGGCTTCCACAACCTCTCTGGGAGCATTCTCCAGTGTCTCATCTCACCTTTTTTTTACTGAGAATTTGATCAGTAAATTCAGGCAACAAGGAAGTCTTTAATGAATTATTGCTAGTGAATGTCCAGAAAAGGGATCTGCCTTTATGCAGAGAAGGCTCAATGATCCTGGCAGCTGAAATGAACATGCTGCAAAGTTAACAGTATTAAAGGCACAAAAGCTCTCCCTGACAGAGAGAATCACATTTAAAACTCTGAGTAACCTACTTGTAGTTCAACAGCTGACTTCTTTCAGATGCAAACTATTTCTCCTGTGACAAGTGATATATGTGAGCAAGCACTACTAGAACTACTGATGGTCATAAGTGATGGATGATTCCACACTTACTATCCAAACTCTGGATTTTAGCCCACAGCTGCAGAGGGCCAGGCTGAGAGGTGCTCTAAATCTGCACAGCTACAGAGGAGCCCACAGAGCAACCTTAAATAAGCTAAAAGGCTTGGCCAATTAGTCTTTGAATAAGATCTCATAGGAAAAGAGTTGGGCAAGATGTTAATTTGAAGCAGTTTTGATCTACGTGTATACACAATGGTGGCACGAAAGAGGATGGCACAGAACTAACAAAAAGTAAAATAGTAAGCTAGAGAATGGGAAAGGAAACAAGGGTAAAAATGGTTTTAATACAGTACGATCTAGCATGCAGAGTTGAAAAGTCAGACTGTGAAAAGCCAATTAGTGCACTGAATATGAAAAGCACACAAATTAAATATAGAGAAGATCATCAAAGAGAACTGAAATATAGATGTTCCAGGCATGCAGATTATAAAGGCACGTCAGCTGAGTATATAAGAAAATGTTTTCAGAAAGAAATGAAATGTGGCAAGAATTCAGTAAAAAAAAACCTGTAATGGGCTAACAGATATATTGTGAAATTATAAAAGCCAAATCTTTACAGTATCTACCACTGACAACACACTTGAAGGTTGACTTTATGAGGTCCTGTGCCATAAATATCACAACTTAGAAGGCTATTTTTTTTTTACTTGATGCATGTTTTTACTCAATCTCTTCTGCTCTTGCAGTGTAAATGAGCAAATAGATGGATTCTAGTGCAGTTCTGCATTACTAGAATAATGCTAAAAAAAAAGGATTAACATCACATTTATGTTTTCAGTGATTAACAAATATCTTGAAAATAAGGCTCCTCTACTATTAAGCAGCTTGGGTGCTCATTGTGGTCTGAACACCTTGAGAGCTGCTTTATTATAAATATTGAATTCATAAGTGATTTTTCTGCATTGAGTGGTCACCTGCTGGCTTTTATTCAAATGAAATCAAATAGAGAGGTTTTTTTGCTATCCTCTTATATCTGGGTAAGGGAAACTCTTAGGAAGCATAGGATGCTTTCAAAATACTACAATTGGAAACAAAAAGTTGCTCGAGTTCCTAGCAATTACTGACAAAATTTGCTTAAAATCTCCATAAATGATGTAATCTTTTTGCTAATAGATTTTTCTCATTGACCTATGAGAACCCTGAATTAGGGAATATGGGTGCTTCCCACAGGCTAAATGAACATTGTCCTTATGTCCTTGAACAGCTGCCCCCAGGAGCCGGGTCAGCAACAGCTCCTGCTGCAGCTCTGCTTCCAATGGGGACGTCAGGACCACTCTCTGCCACCAGCGTGGCATATGGTGACCAGCCAGCTTTGTTAGTCTGTTGGGTAATCTTAGCATAAGAGCTTTCTGGGGAGCAGTTACGAAAGAACTCTGAATTGACAAAATAGACTAAAGCCACTTGTGCAGGAATTTGTAATCAGCTTGCCTATTACTCCATCTGCTGAAGTCATAGTGGAACAACTATGCAGATGAATTTTCCAAGCAGTCACAGTAGGAAAGCTACCATGGGCACACACATACACACACCCCCTTTTTTTATGCATTGATGCATTTTACACTTCAATGGTTCAAAAAGATTTCGAAGTAGAACACGTTTTGAATAGTTTAAAGGTGCAATTAGAAATCAATGTGTTTAATATCAGAAATGTAAATATTTGAAAAGTGGAAATGACATTAAGGTGTTCAGTCCGATCTCCTTTTTTTAGGAGAAAAAAAACTTACGGATGCAATCAAGTACAATAAATTACTTCACATAAGTACTTTATATTTCTTGAGGCAGTCAGTATCTCAAGCTAATGTCAAATCAACCTCCAAGATTCCTGTTGAGCTGAAGTTTATATTTTAGTTCAGCCATTATGACAAAATGCTCTGCAATGCATGTGGAAAGCGTGGTATGACTGTTCTTCAGATGAGGATTTGTTCTCTCAAATAATAACATTTCTAGAGACCTGAGCACTCATCTTAATCTTTGGGATGTTTTATTTTTGAATGCTTAATCTTTGTGGATGCAACTGCTACCAGAGAGATTCTGATCAAGCTTCTAGATTGACTAACCTGTGCGTCTAAAATATACCATACAGAGCATCTTCTTTCCAAGAAGGAAGAAGTTTAATTTACCTTTTTATAATTCATTTTCTATCACTTGTGTGCTGAAAATAAAACTATCCTATAAATTCCAACTTGAACTCTATAAAGTAGAAATGGCTTTAGTACTGCCTGCAATTATAAGAACACTTATGCAATTAACTTAAACCAAATATAGAAACAACCTCTCCCAGACTTCTGCTATCAAAGCCACTACTGCAGATAGAATAGTTTCTATTAGAAGTCCACCAGCAGCTTTCTGTGCTATTAAGCAGCAGTTATAAAATCAGATGGCAAGACTCTTAGCATTTTTAAGAACAAACAATTAAGTTGCAACCACCAGTAGGAAAAAAACCCTTAACAATTATTTTGTGCTGTAGCCATTTCAGGAAAGCTGAAGCAGCAGCAGTTAACTGAGCCATCCATAGTGTAATTGTCACACCCATCACTTTGTACCAGAGCCAGAAGCAAGGCTGAGGCACAGCAGCTGGTGCTCATTCTGCTGCCTGTGGTAGGTCCACTTGTCATCCATTGGCCTTTTTCAAACCAAGGCACATCCTCTAAATGTTGTTAAATCCTGGCAGTGCACTGGTTTGTGGTTATTGATCTCCAAAAGATTAATGTGATAATGCCTGTCTGTAAACCAGTCAATGCTCGAATGTTACAGTAGAGCAGTTCTCTTCTCACCCTCTTCTATCTCCAGGGGGGTGTCATCCCCATGACAGCCATCATTAGCACAGAGGTCCTGTGTCACTGTGCAGCTACTCATAAACTTGGAATGAGTGTTATCTAAAAACACAAAAACAGAACCCAAACTATCAACTGTCAATCACTTCTTTGAAATCCAGCCATGTGCTGCCTTGCTTGTGGCTGGCCCCTAACACCCCTTTTTCCTCTTCATTAGGCCAGTGTATGGAATTGGATAGACCACATTTAGAGGTCACACAGTGTTGGGCACTAACTGGAATGGCTGGTTGCAAATATAATCATGTCCAAAGAGAGAGACCTTTTTCCACAATCTTTAACTGAAAGCCACATCCCACTTTAAATACAACACTCAGTAACCTAGAGATCCATTAAAGACGCCAGCATTAGGAGCAAAACCCAGCTGGCATCTGACATAGAAAAGTTTAAAAAAACAAAGACAAAACCACTAAAACAAAACCAACCAAACAACAACAACAAAAAATCCACCAAACAACTTCACTCAGCTATTTTGCTTGCACAGACCCATTTCTTTCCTCTCCCCTTCTCCAGAAGGATACTGGTTTTAATCTGGAGCTGAAAAGAGGTGAGTACAGCCATGGCTGCAGCCCCAGCTAACTCAGAGTCAGTTTCAGTTAATTTCTCCATTTTACACACGAAATTCTACTGATTGGCATCTACACATTTCTCAGGAGTTGCTCCATAGTAGAGTGCTCTGACTTCACTCTGGGATGTGCTTACCCCAAGTGACCATGCTTGGCATAACACCTCCCCGGGAGCAGAAATCATGTCAAAACTACAACTAAATATGTAGCAATTAAATTTCTCACTGACCTACCCTCACTCTGATACACTAGAAATTGTTTTTCAATCCTGTCTCCAAGCTTGCATCATGACACACAATGAGAGAGCTTGCAAGCCTCGGGGTGTTGGTTTGCACAACAAATCATAGGGTCATAATATGTTGGATATTTTACTTCCACATGAAAGCAGCTCCATGAAGACTCCTCGAAGTAGTTAACTGTAGCTTTGAGCTAGAAAGGACATAGCTGCAGGTTCATGGAGACCCGAACAGATAAGCAGCGATGAAAGAAGGAGTCCTCCTGCAGCTCAGCCTTCAAAATAAACTGATGTTCAAAGTTGCATACAGACCAACTTTGTGTAACTGAGAAATGCCGTAGAGGTAGAGTTGTGATACCCCCCCAGTTCTGAAACTTTGAATATTTGATTTTGCAAGTGATCTTTTACAACTGGTGATTAAAAACTGTGTTTAAGTTCCTCACAGATGGCTTAATTTATTCAGCGTGTAAAAAGGATACATTTCAAACCTTTCTTATTATTCTGTGATTGCCTCTTTAACCCACTAAAACCCAACATACCAACAAGCATACTCTTAATCTTATAAAGAATTTACATATATGTGTGCACATGGGTGCATGCAAATATATATATACATATACACACACACATACACAGTGTGTCTGTGCTTACAAATGTTTTTAGGACAGAAGGAATTCTCTCTCCTCCTGGAAGTCTATTTCACTGACTGACTTTACAGACAGCCCAATTTTTTCTGAACTCCGTATTAAACTCACTGTATTTTACAGTGCAAATAAAACCCCTACCAGATGGCCAGCCAAGGCTATTACAGGCTGTCATTTCTTTCCACACCCACCTGTCCCTCCAGATTAGGAAACAGGACTGAAAAGATGCTTTTCCTCACGTGCTTTCTTGTCATGGCATTGGCAGTGAACAGATAACACCTTGGGGTGATCTTCAGCTCCCCCAGAGCATTCTGCTGCTGTTCACTGGCGTTGCTTGCTCCCCTTTCTCAGAAAAGGAAAATGCCAGTTATAAAAACGTATGGCTGCTCAGAGCAAAATGCCATCCGATGGAGAGTGGATTTCACTTCGCAGACAAAAGCTGGCTGTGACAAAACTTGAAGAAAAGTCAGATTTATGTCCAAAAATAGACGTGGCCAGAGCTATTGGTATCACACTTCTACAGCCAACTGCAGGCTCCGTCTTCTTGATAAATGGTGCATAGTATTGATTTACAAAATGCACCATGGACACATAGATGGTTGTAACCAGACTCAGGAAATTCTCATACACCAGGCATTTCCTTCCTCATTTCCAGTTCCTTCCTCTCCCCCCCGTTGCCTTGCAGGACATCAAAACACAGCAGCATGTGCACTTCCAACATGTGGAGCCCTCGGGCTCAATAGGGATGGACAGGACACTCCAAACTCTGGCCAGCAGCTCTCTCAACTCGTAATTCTGTTTCTCAGTCTGATCAGTAAAACCAATCTGCATCCAGCTCTGCGGGCATGGACGGTGCCAAGGTCAGCTAATCAGTATTAATGAAGAGGGCAGGGGGCTACCCAAAGGCAAATGGTGGCTGATTTGAGTTAGCATATGTTTGTCATCAATGAAAGAGATTGATTTCTAATCACATAATATTTGCTAGGGCTGTGTTCCCAGGCAGTTACTACAGATGTTGTCACGTTCTAATTTGTCTTTCCATCTGAGAGTTTAGCAACTTGCTTCATCTGGCTTTTTTTTTTTCCCTTTATTTGCACAGACATAGACATAAAATATAATGTAGTCCTTCTATTGCAAAGTACTCCAAATGCTATTTGTTAATTTTAGCCCAGGCAGCAGGGCTGCAGGTCCTGGGAATGTTACAACTGCTTTAACTTCAGTCTTGCCCCATGGAAAACCCAAACACCGCTAAGTGCAAGCAAACATTAGCTGAGCAGCAAACAGCAATTCAGTAGAGTTCCTGAAGATGAATCCGAGGCAATATTGTGGACATGAGTGATAACAGGAGTTCTAATGCTGTTTCATCCCACTCCGTGGAGAACAAGGGAGGTGAATCCTTGTGACCCCCGAGAGAGGCTGTCCCTGCACAGCAGGGCTGTCGGCTGGCAGAGTCACGACAATGACTCCGAGGAACAATAACCAAACAATTGATTAGTTCTCCCTAATCAAACAATCAACAAGCGGTCCAGATAAAGGTGTTCTTTTCGTAGGTGATTATTTTACGGCACAACTAAATTTGGAGGAAAAGGAAGACAGAGTCACCACCCATGGATCCAGCTACTTCTCACTGGATCAGTCCAAGTCTTCAGTTCTTCAGTGGTGGGTGCACCACGATCAATATTTTTCTGTCCCTTTATACCCTTGAGATATCTGGGTGGCATCCCAGTTTCCACAGGAAATGGTGTTGATTCACACGAGCCCCGTGAGCTAAAAGTAGTGTGGCTCCAGCCATCCACCTCCCCCACGGCGCGGCCAGCAGGAGCACTGAACTAAAGAAAAGACAGAATCCCACCTCTGCAGAACTGACCTCTTCCTTTTGTTAAAGCCTATCTGCAAGGATAGGACATTGGGAGGAATCAACACTTCTCACCTCCAGACAGGTCTTTCCAGATCTGAGGCACACAACAGCCAGGCTCTTAGAAGGGCACACCATGCACTAGTTGTTGCTCTTGTTAGGAAGATGTACAGACCTCCTGGTCTGGATGGGGCTTCTGCACCAGTCATGGAGAGATAAGAGCAGCTCAGAAAGACACAGAGAAGCTTCTGAACCATCGAGACCATGGGTGATGATGGTATGGACTTGTGCCTGAGGACAGAGATAAGTGAGGCTGAGCCCAGAGGAAGCCCTTCACCCAGCCTAGGGCAGATGTAAGAAAATAACCCACCTTTTCTGGCTGCTAGACAGTGCCATCCTTGGAAGCTTTTACTAACTCTGAGTGTGACTAGTTCTGGACAGGATGCTGGGTCGTGTTATCTAGACCATGCTTTTCCCAAGAAAAGTTGGACCAGATGATCCTCAAGGTCCCTTCCAACATGGTGTTCTATGATTCTATGAATAAATCCTCTTTCCTACACAAATTTCTTGCTCTGTCCCAGGGTGATGAATTTCCCTTTCCTGGCCCTGTGAGGGGCAGCTCCTCACCAGCAGCAGGAAGGAGTCTGTACTAAAAGGGGCGATTAATTCCTGTTGTCCCCAGTTTGACATTTTGCTCCTGCATCGCCACTCAGTAACTTGGTGTTTTATTGGTAGGCAAAAGCTGCCAACCTACCTTCAGGCTCTTTCTTGTATTTATGTTTTTTCATTCAAGATAGCCAGTTTTAAACTCCAAGTTACTGTGTCACTGTGCAGGGATGGTGAATGAGAGAGTCCCTAAATTTTCAAAATGAACATTTTTAGTATGTAATTCCAGCAGCCCTGAAGTGATCCTGAAAACTGTTGTGGTGACATGGGAACAGCTTCACTTCGGGGAATAGCAAAGGTAGATGTCAGAAAAAAAATGGGCTCTAGAGGACTCAGATGAGTGATGGATAATTAAAATAATTTCAAATATTTATGTCCTTCTCTACAATGTGAGACTTTTCCTGCTGTTAAACTCACATAAATGAAGCCTCACATGAATGATTACCAACCTTAAATTTGCCCTGAAACTTAGATTTTTGCTTTAAATTACCATCTTTGATCCAAAGAAATTCAACAGTGTATTTAAGTGTAACTTACTTCACAGTAATCAACCCATTTCTCACTCTCCACTGCCTTCCCATTTTAGTGCTCATCTGCATGTGGCAGTAAAAGCCAGGCGATCAGAGGAGCAGGTCACCATGCAGGCATTCAGCACACCCTGAATGTTCATTTATATACTCCCTGTGGATTCTGGCTGCCCGCTCGGATTGAAATTAGCTATTCATAAATTTGGTTTTCAGCATTGCCATCCCTTTGGTAACTGTCCTGGCCACGGCAGGACAGCAGAGATACTGGGTAAACACCTACTCCTGGCCAGCCTATGGGCCAGTCACTGCTGGGTTTGGTTTTAGTCATTAAAACCCCAGAACTAATTCCTGCAGGATATAATACAAATACATCCCCTTGGTGACATTTCCGTGTTTCTCATTATGGTTTGTGACATTTAGCATGCTTTTTAAGGTCTGAGCAAAGACAGTCCGTGAGGGTGCTTGTACACATAGCAGCTTTGGGACCAGGGGCAGCAGCTTTCAGCAGGGGATTATTCAGCCACCTTCTAGGGCTGCTTTGGCCACGTTTGTGTTCCTCAGTAACCATGCGTGATTAGGAAATGTCAGCTGGGTAACCAGGTGGATGGGAGGTACGTACAATGTCAGAATTAGAGGGACTTCTTTTTATTATTATTATTTTTTTCCCCGCCCTGACATCAGTTCTACAGATAGAGTTTACAGAATCAATAGAAAATGAAAGAGTTGCCATAACCAGACTAGATGGGGCTTCCAGTTGTTAACAGTGCTATTTTCATCATGAGGATTAAGTACATATATAAACGCTTTCAGAATTAGCTCCCACACACCAGACAGAAAGATAAATGAAGCCAATGTAGAAAGCTACGTGCCAAACCACTGATATATCTTTAATTCGGGGTTACAACATGTACCTTTCATTTGCATTTTTTATCTCAGCTATGATCTCTCTGGGCTTTATCATGTTCAGTGCTGATGATATTCATAAGCAGTGAAGGACATGGATTAAATTTCAAGTGTGCCATTTACAGAGCAAGCAGCAAGGCAGAGAAATGTTTTTTTCCTTATGAACTGAGCAGACTCATTTGGGAAGAGTAAAGTGACAAATAAATATGCCATTACCTAGTGCCACTCTTGGAGTGACTTTCCAGAACAGAAACATACTTTAACTTGAAAGCAAAAAATATCTCTGCCAAGTAATACGTATTAAAGAATGTGATTTTAATTACAGTTCATTAGTTTTTGTAGACTTTGTCCAGCTAGCTTAGAAAATGATAGGAGACAGACAACAGCCTGGCCTGATATTTACTGAAGCCGTTGGATGAATTGCCATTAAATTTAACAGGTTAAAAATGATCCCTTAAAAGGCATGTGTTTTAAAAATTTAAGGTGTGCTTTTTAATGCCTTTGGTATCAAAAAGATTTCTTACTTGCAAGCTTTTGTAGAACCAGAAGTCTTGAGAACAATCATAATGGAGCCTCTGCTAGCTCAGTTTGATGACGAGGTACTGCAGATGCAATTAAAACCTTGAAGTCTTGAGCAGCTGAGAGAAAAGTCTGACTTCCTTTCATGTTCAGAAGGTCACTAAAGTGAGTTTGAAGCTGGTATGAAAGAACTCAATGGCTTCTAAATAAGAACCTGACAGAGTTGCAGTTTGATAGGGAGTGTCAAATGATTTCTGTGGAGCTCAAAACACCCACTTCTGATTATTTATGAAGAAAAGTATCATAAGAATATGGAAGTGACGTTTCAAAGTTAGACAGTGAAATAAGCTTTAATATTTTAAGCTCATCTGTGCAACAAATACCAAGGAAATTCTAGTTTGGAACTTCTAATCTGAAAGAGGCCAACACTATCTTAGAAGAAGATAGAATGAGTTGAAGGAAAAGCTTTTGATAATAGTAGTAACCTTTAAAACTCTCAGGACACTCAAAAGGATAACATCAGCTTTTAGAAACTGTTTGAATTCAAAGAAATTGCTGTCACACAAAGCTGAGAATTGGTGCTACCTTTTCTCTATCTTACCCCACCAGGTACTTTAGAGCTCTATTGCTGTAAAGGGAGCATTGCTCCATAAAATTCTAAAGGAATACTCACAGCCTGCCACCAAGGTGGGAGAAAAAAAAAGTGAAATATTACCACAGCAACAAAACAAGCTGGAATCTGGAATACACATCACTTCTACAAGGGCTGCACCTAATTTTGGGTCATCCTCAACCATGAAAAGCCAATGACTGAAGAAGGCTGAAACTAAAAACAGTGCATGCAAGAGAGAGTGCTACCTTCTGTTACAAAAAGAATTTGATGGAACAGGGAAATTTTACTGTTTGTTATTTATTCAGGGCTACAGTCTTTCTATTATTAGTGATATAATTGTTATAAATAAATATCAATTAATGTATTCTAAAATGGAGGCATCAAACGTTCAAAGGGCAATGATGTGTCTCTTCAAGAGGTTTTGTTCTTTTAGGTAGTCTTCTATGAACCCAGTGCTGATCTTGCTTCAGGAGTAAATCTGGCTGTAGACCAGAATCTCACTCTGTATCTCAATCTAAGACAGTCTGAATCTGCAAGGCAGCGACTCCTACCAATACATTCAGAGAAATGCAGAAAAGCATAAAATAATTCTAAATTATACAAAACAAGTCTACAAGAGGACTCGGGAGATAGTTCAATCCATCCCCTAATTTACAAGAGGAATTTACAGAAATTAGGCAGCTACAGTCTCAAGAAATGAGTCCAAAAGGCCTAGACTGAATTTGCACACAGGAAAAAAGAGAGGAGCAGCTGTTTATGGAAGAAGCGACCTATTCTCATGATTGAAGAAAATGTTCTTTCCAACATAACAATGTCCAAAGACTGTGAAGGTTCCAAATCCATACTCCAGACATGATTGCTCTCAGAGTTTGATCAAGACTCAAGCTTTGATGAATTAGATCTATCTCCAATAATGCAAGCTGCCTGCTCAAAAGAAGTACAATATTAACATTTACATGTACCCCATGAAATAGGCAATGTCTCAAGAGGAAGGAACTTGGTTCTTTTCCTCTTCTTCCCTTATTTAGCAATGCTAGGAGATTCCTTCCCTCAGACATGTGAAAAATTATCTTACCGTTTTCAAAATACACTTTTTAGGCTGCTTGAATCAGTGCCTTAATGTAAGCAAATAGGAAAGAAGTAAAGGATAATAGTAACTACAAAGTCCATACAGAGGGCATGTGTATCCTCCCCTCCAAATATAGTAAGTCAGAAAATAATAGAGGCTAGTATCAATCAGGTGAACAGAATTCACTCTGTTTTTGAAAGACAGAAGCAGATGTAGGACTTTGGAGCAAACTCTACCTGAAATACAAATCCTTAATTCTGGGATCTTTTAATGGGCTCTGCTTCTCATCTGTGTGACTGGAGAAATCTCAGAAGAAGCAGCCAGGTTCAATACCTGTCTTCAGAACAAGGAATTGGACTTTGATTCTACTTCTCCTTATTAACTATTTATGGCATTGCAGAGCTATACTAATGGTCGGTTGGGTTTACTGCCTGTATTATCTAACAACTTAGTAGAAAATTCTGCTTAAATTTAATCACTGTTTGTGTTCCCTTAGGTGACATATTTTACTCCTCGAATTTTTATTGGGCTCTAAATTAAGTGGCACACAATAACAACCTCTCTTTTGCCTTCAAAATCCTACAGACATAACGAAGTTCTCCTCAGTACCAAGTAACTTTTGCCCACACTAATGAGAACAGAATGCAGCCTGGCACTAAGAAAGTTGAAAGTCAAAGAACAAAAAATCCCACAGCAAATGCAGAAGACAACATTTCTCTTCACCAGTGTTAGATTTTTAGACTGTGATTGATTCGAGTCCCTGCAAAATACATAATTTCTGTGTGCTCACCTTTTGAAGCGGGGGGTGCACAATGTCCACGTGGCCAGGATGTCCCACATCAACATTCATGCAAGCACAGAAAGAGTAGCTTTGAATATTATTATATTATGAACAACATGAGAGAAAACAGATAAACTAATATGAAGATGAAAGAGCAAAAGTCTTCAGGGAATACTATCATGGTATCTCACTGAGGGATTTGATAGGCAGATGTAGAGTTGCAAATGCCATTATTTCCTAAGGGCCTCTATTTCTGTAACTGTTTTCAGCTTCAGCAGTAGGATTTTAATTTGGCTTCATGTTATTATTATTACATGTACCTAGACTTGATAAAAGAAAGCTGTTTGTTAGTTCTGATTCATTGTCTTGATAGGAAAAATAGGAGCAGATTTTGGATGAAGGCTTTGACTTAAACCTCCAGTGACTATGCTGTGATCAGATCTAGGCACCTCCTGTTATGCAGTGTTTTCCAATGCCTACAGTAAGATGCATATTCCAGAACATTCATATTCTAGCCTTAAAACAGCATCAGATCATAGCAGTGACAAGCAGCAATAATAAAGCTGTTACAGGCAGTTCTTTATGTGCAATTTGAAAATAACAATAGAAATTAGACTTTTGACTGATTTCCCTGAAAATAAACTCTTGATTGCTTGGAAATATAACAGTAGTCATCTTTGGAACTATGCATTTATATAACTGTACAAAACCAGTGGTTTTAGTCTCCTGAGGGGAAACTGAATAGAAAATCCTCTATTTTTCAAGATAAACTCATTAAAGTTGGTATTTTGGACTTGGACATCTAACCTTTTTTGCTGTAGTGATATATACATATATCAGTGTTTTAGTTTGTTCCACTTAATGACTTTGTCCTTTTCCTGTAAGCTATATAGACTGCACAGACTTAGAATTTGTTTTGTATAAAACTCTGTATCCCTATATATGTATTTAAATTTTTGCTCCTTAATCATCTACCCTAGTAAAGCAATGACCAGGGATTTCTATGAACAAACATGTATTTTGCATTTAAAAATAAACCAAATTTTATTAGCTGCCTTCAGGTATTAATAACTACTCCCTGTAATAGCTAAAAATGCCAGATGGACATTTTCCATTCTAATAGGGGCTACTACAGGTAATGTGCTAAACCAAACTCAGTAGCCTGGTAAACACTGATGCCTTAATGAAGTGTACTTTCTGCTTTTGTAATGGCTAATACAGAAATGCTGATGTTTGAAGTGAAAAGCTATCATCAAACAGCTGAACATTGTACAATATACCTGCTATTCTACTTAGAAATGTTCCATTTTGCTGTTGTCTTCCAAGGTCATTTCTTGCCTGAGTACTCTGGGTCCACGGTTGAATGGGGTGCAGATCTCCTCGACACTCCTGAGCAGGTCTCTGTTCTTGTTTTGGTCACAGCAGGGCTGGACACAAGCATCCTCATTTCTTTTATTTTCCTTTCTTCAGTCGCTTGCTCTAGCTGTTCAGATCTGTTTCTGCTGTTTCTGCTGGTGGTGGTAGGGTATGAGAAATGAAGCTCAACAGGTGGTAGGATTGCTACTGGCAGCTGATTTATCATCATTAGCTTGTAGAAGGAAAACAGTGCCCAAATAAAAAGTTTTTTAAAACAGCAACTGATCTCTGTACCCAGCATGATGCTTAATTTAAACAAAGCTGCCCAGTAACCATCAAATTCTTTGCCTGAAGAAATTTTTCTGTGTATACACTCAGAATATGTAGCTCAAGACTTGCAAAAATCATACTGATTTGCTCTCTACTTGGAACAGAAAAGGAGAGAGTGATTCCTTCATTTCAGAAACAAAAAAAATCAAGAGCTATACAATGATTCTCACTGAGTTACATCAGACTGAGACTTAAAACATACAATAAAGACATCAGTACTTAGCACATTAGTGATGAAATCAGCCTGGTAGGAATTTTATTGATGTTAACAAATGACATTGGACCTTAGGAAGTATATCACAAGTTAGGCACTAGATGCAAAAAAGCATATTTTAAATCAGTCTTCTAGGGCAGACTTGTAACTGAATCATTATAAGTATCATTAGGCTGAATTTTGCATTTAATTTCCTTCTATTTTTAAACCTAGTATTTGCAAATAAGCAAATACTTCACATTCAAGAAAGATAATATGAGGCTCATATTTACCTACAATGAAATCCCAGTAGCAGTAATGACATTGTAATGACCTCAGAGGTCTTTCCAAAGTGCAGGGTGAATGTGTGCCAAGTACACAGGTGGGCAGCAGTGGCATTCTTTGGAAAATAAAGACAGTTTCATCCTCAGGCATGCTTTGTTCCCTGAAGACCTTTGAGGAAATGCAGAGATGTCTCCCACTGCTTATCCCCAAGGAGGGGGCAGAGACTGAGGTTCCATCTCCCTCCAGCAGCACCATGGGGGATAGAGCTGCATCCCCTGAGAAGGCAGCCCAGAGCTTGGGGGATGGCTCAGCAGAAAACAGCCCTCGTCTCACTGAAATGGAGCCATTCTCAGGCTGCATTTCAAGAGGGCAGAAGAGATAACTGTGTGCAGTCTGTGGCCCCTAAGGAATGCCAGATCTGCTCTAGGTAGCTCCTTGTTGTAATTAACATTTGTTGTCTTTGTGATACTGTAAGAAGAATACACAGAACGCAGATTGGCACATACACAGAATCACAGCAACACTTCAGTTGAAAGAGACCTTTAAGATCAAGTGCAACTGTTAACCCACTATTGCCAGGTCACCACTAAACCATGTCCCTGAGTACCACATCTACATGTCCTTTAAATCCCTCAAGGGATGGTGACTCTACCACTGCCCTGAGCAGCCTGTTCCAGGACTTGACAACCCTTTTGGTGAGGAAATTTTTCCTACTGTCCAACCTAAACCTCCCCTGGTGCTACTTGAAGCCATTTCCTCTTGTCCTACCCCTTCTTACTTGGGAGAAGAGACCGGCCCTCACCTCACTACAACCTCCTTTCAGGGCGTTGTAGAGAGAGAGGTCTCCCCTGAGCCTCCTTTTCTCCAGGCTAAAACCCCCTAGTTGTCATGGGGGAGAGCTTATCTATTCACATACACAGGATTGCCTGAAAATAAACCACAATAACCTGAGAGTGGAGCTACCTGAAGATTCAGAATCTGGTGTGTAGCCATGTTGCTGTACTGACTCCAGCGGGACAAGCTAAAGACAGCCTCCTGATGAGACACCATCCCGCTTTTAATCGAGTGTTGTTTTGATAATAACCCATGCAATTCCAGTAAAGCAGGCAGCAAAAGGAAGCAGCTCAAAATTATTTTGTAAATGAGCCATCACTCAGTAATTCTGCAACCGAATCCCAAAACCTCAATGCCACCATGCAAATTGCCAAAGTCACCTATGAAGCCAGGTTGGAGAAGCAGCAGCCTATTAATCCCGTGCTGTTTCTCTCGCTAAGTTCACTGCAGCTGCAAATCCACTCCTGAAAAGTTCTCTCCCCTCCTGGATTCATTAGTATGCTGCTCTGGTTTAAGTGTCAGCAGCAGAACATGTAGTATATGATGAGCTCAGAGAGAATTTCAGAGATTGAACTAAAATGAGCTATCACGAGTGGCATGTGTCTTGCTCTAAGTGTCACAAACATTCATTATAGCAATTCACTCATTCCCTAAATATCTCTCCCTGAGCCTTAATGACACAGGGGTACATCAATATAATTATCCAGGATATTTTGCTGCAACTGCTTCATTTTCATCTCATATTGTCTGGGCTTTGGGACAGCTTCCCACTTTTTGTTGTTTTGGGGCTAGAGTGCTTTCTTTTGTACTGAAAATTTGACTGAAAGTCATAACACCTCAGTGAGATAACTGAGCTGCCCCAATTATTCCTAAATGAGGAGTTCTCATATTTCATTCACATCAACCTCACTGAGTCTTGCCACTGACTTCCCCAGAAGCAGATATGGGTTGTTGTAGCGTAAAGAAAGGATTGGTGTACAGTTATTGAGCCAGAGTACAACCTTGGCAGTCAACCGTGCAACAGACAAATAAGCTAAAAAGACCACCAAAAAACTTATTCTGCAGTATATGAGCCTCAAAAAGTTCTGCACCTGCCATAACAAACTGAAGATCTTGAGCAATAACATGTCAAAAGCCATGAGAAGCAGAAAACACTGCAGTGCCAAATCAAACAAGTAATGCAGTTTCTTGCCTTTCTTTGTTAATAGGGAAACACTTTGGGAAATTCTTAAGAATTAGTCATTATCAGTATTGCTCCTTATAAAAGCAAGCTCACTGTGGTCATATGCTTCCAATATTTGTCTTCAGCTACTCTTCAGCAAAGAGAAAGTCCCCATGAGGTATCTTCCAAACAACCACCATACCCAGCTTGTATCCCATATTTAAGTTCTGCTTAACCACTGTAAGTTCCTAGCTCTAATGCAAGTCTTTCCCTTTATAGACTGTTCTGAGCTTTAAAGGAAGTCAGCAGATGTCACACCTTTTGAAGATGAGGAAAACAAGGTGTTGAGAAAGTTACCCATCCAAAGCTTTCTGCGCATCAGATCAAAAGCAGACCTGGGAATATAATTCCAGCATATGATGAGGGCTGGCTGCTCCCTGAAGAACAGAGAACCACAAGGCATCCACCCATCAGCAGGGCAGAGGGCCTCACCAACCAGGGCCCACCCACAGTACCCAAGCAAAGCAGACTCAGAGGCAGTAGCCAGGTCCAATCAAGAGACCATATCGTAATGCAATAACACAGTTATGAGACAGGTCCTCCAGTTAGGAAGTCAATCCATAGGTCAAGACCAGGTCCAATGACCAACAGGCAGGTCCATGATCATAAGACAGAGCAGAGGACAAGACAGAGAGTAAGCCTAGGACTTGAGACCAAGAACATGAAGCCCCATAACCACCCAGAGCACTTCTGTGATAGAACTGGAGCCATTGCCTTCCTGCAGCATTAGCAAGGCTATTAGAACTATTACAACCTTAACAGGCTCAGGCTGACCTTAAATAGAGTCCGGGAGCCCAAGGCTGAGTGTGGAGGTCCCAGATGAGGTTGGTTGGTGCCACTAAGGCTCCTCAGTGCCCTCAGAACTGTGACAGGCACTGCCCATCAAGCTGCATCTGTTAATGGCCTGGAGAGGAGGGCCCACGTGCAAGCGTAGAAATCTGGTTTCCTGGTGATGAGGAGGAGCAAAGTGGCTGTGTTCCATCGACCTGGGTATTGCTAGTCCCTCTCATGTTCAGAGCCAGGGGAACGGGCTGTAACAGATGCAGCTCTGCAGCCAAACTGTGTCAGGTCCTCGGGTGGTGCAAATTAGCTCCAGCCTTGTGTGAGGAGTGATTCAGGCTTCAGCATTTTGAATTCTTTTCCATTGCCTTAATCTGCTCCTTTGAAAAAAGGTGAAAGGCAGAGGGAAGGGAGAAGGGGCTGAGACAGGCTCTGCATGTCCTTGGCTGCTTTGGTTCTCATGCCAAAGGCTCTGCTCGTGTCAGAGAGGACTGGGGGAATTTACAAATGAACTCACTAGTTACATAAAGGACAAGAGCAGTCAAAAGAGACAAGTGAAGCCGATTTGGGTTATATTTTTTGATCTTCCTGCTTTCAAGTCAATGAGTCCCAGCTGCAGCTTATAAAGGTAGCCATATAAGATGCAATTGCTCCTGAAGTTCTATGGCAGCTTTGCTAATGATTTGTGTCACAGGAAGAGGCTGCCAAAGCAGTGCCAGGAGCAGGAAGATGGAGATCCTTTTCTTACTTCTTAAGGTTGATTGAGAAAAATATTGTTAGCTCTCAGAATTTCATAGAATAATGAAATATACTACAGTCCTCTATGATTTTCATGGTGTTAATAGGAAAGAAAATGGAAAAAAAAAACATGTTTGCTGGTAGTGATAGTAGCTGATTTTGCAAAGACCACCTATAGCAATTTTATTTGTTGTTGTTTAGCTATTCAGTGTACAGGAGAAAACTGATTCTATTCCACAAGCTAATGTAGCTCAAATTTTAGTGGAATAAAGTCCACAAAGAGGATGCTGGTTGTGGGCACAAACCTACCCACTTTTGTATAGAGTTACAGGAAATTTGCTTAGCAGATCAGATCACCAAGTGTAACTGGATTCATCGTGTCTGCTGCCCTTGTCTGGAATCACCAAGTTGTTTGAAAGTGGAACGGTTGCTCCTATAAAACCAGTATGACTGAAGAATAAATTTTGGCTGAACTTCTTTTCAGAGCTTCATTTATAAAGACTCCGGAAGGCAGTGTAAAATTACCTTATTCTTTCTCATACACGAAGATGACATTTAACAGTTTCGACTGTCAGTTCTGTCACAGCCACTTTGTATAGTTGAGTTCATAGAGTTATGATTCGGTTGTGCTGACTGGTAACAGCAGAAGATGAATTTTCCTCATCAGTGTAAATGTATTTCAGTAAGGGTTATTTTTTTTTTCCAAACAGTTTGAGGATTTTATTCTAAATCTTTAGTTATATTTTAATGAGGTATTTTGAATTTCAATAAAGTTCAATTTTAATGCATGTTGTGTTTGCTGTGTTAATTAGACCACTTCCATTTATTTCATATAAATGATTTGGATGTAATTTTATACTTTCCCCAAAAACACATTGCAGCTTCTACCTGTTAAGACTAATGAGATAATAGAAATGTCACAATTTCATGTTCTGCATCAGATATAAATGGAGCTGTCATGCAATATTCAATTTCTGACAAGAAACCAATAAACCAAGAGAAGAAAGAAGGAAAAAAAAAAACCTCAAAAAAGAAAAAAAAAAAAAAACAAAAAACAACAACCAAAAGATGAAGTGATTGATGGGCACATAACTGCACTAGGATTTCCATGAATAATGTTAGTTACACAACATGCCAAAAGACAGAGTTCCCAAAGAGAAAGATTTTATGATTAGATGTAAATTGTAATCAGTACCAGAATAGTTCAAATAATTAAATGCTGCTGATCATAGAACTAAAGAAAAAAAGGATAACCATTCTCATTTTAAACAGGGTTTTATTTTTCTTGGGATCTTATTTTGTGGCAGCTGTTCTGTCTATAAATTATGGATTTTTTTTTATTTTTTTTTAAATTGACAAGCGAAAAATCTCATTAAAACAGAACCCTACCTGTGCTGCTGATAATACTGCTCCTTATTAACTCTGAAAGAATTTTTTAAAATCTCATTTACTCTTCAGTAATTTACCACTCACGCCTTAGATGACTTAGGTAATAAAAGTTTCTGTAGTTGCTTTGCTGTCTGGGATGTCATATTTTAACAGGGTTTTGTGATATGTGAAGTGCTGAGCGAGGTATGTAGGCAAATGGTTCATTCTTTTCAACACAATGAAAATACAGTCAAAGACTTTAATCAATATTAGAACCTGTAGAGTGTATTTTGCCTCCTCATGAAACATAAATTTTCTGACAACATTAATAGAGGCAAATGAAGTGTTTGTGAGAGAAAACTTTGGAAATATGATTTTAAAGGCTAACAGGACAGAATAATTAACACGGGCTGTCCAAGCATAAGATTCTAGTACACGGCACAAGGCTGTGAATGGGAATAGGAATGGAAACTCAAATTTAAGTCCAAGCCTGTGTAAATCCTAGCAATCCTCTGAGCAGCAAGATGTCTATGAGATACCTGCAAAGGGACTGTGACCACCTTTACTCTGTTCTTCTAGTCTGCCACTTCTCCTCAGTGGAAAACCAGACCAAGCCGTCACCATACTGTGTGAAAACGTGTCTGGCTGCAGACACTCAGGGGTACTTGATAACCCACATGCATATAATTACCGAATTTAGGACTTTGGTAAAGGAATAAGGATCCAACATGAACTAAAAGATCTACTCCAGGAAAAGCGAACTTTGGACTGGGGCTATAGTCAGCAAGATGGCCAGATGCATCGTAGGAGATGTGCAGGTACACCAGTACTGCTTAGGAGGAAGCATGTGCAAGCTGAAATGTACGGATTGCTGCTGGTCAGAAATGGAGATTTACAGGCAAGAGATACCAAAGAACTGAAGAGTTATCTGGTGGGGTATTCTTAGCAACTTAGCAGAAGCTGCATCTCGGCTATGGCTTGGGCTGGACAAAGCACTGGGTGATGCTGCTGGCACAACAGAAATGTGGGGCAATAGTCACCCACTGGAGGCAGCAGCCTGACTAGATATGTGCAGAAGAGGGGGGAAATTTTAATACCCAACAGTGTGAACACTGCATTGGCAGTAAATACGAATATGCTTTAAATTTTGAGGGATGTTACTTCACGTGCTCAGCAGAGGGACTGTATCGAGCTGTTTTTAAGTAGCCTACCTTTGTTTATCCTTTTTCAGTAGGCTTTCAGCTTGTAGGTCTTTCCATACTCCTGAGTTAAAACTAAAGGAGGAAAAAAAATGACAACTTTTGGTTTCACACACAAATTATCTTACTACAAGGTCAACAGTGCGTGCATTGTTCTTCTATGGATTGTCTGCACTTGCTGATAATTCACTCATTTTCTGGCTCATCACCTCTTCCTTCCAAGGGATTAAATGGCCCTCATTCCTTCTCAAGAAATATGAGTGCTTGATTGCACAGGGATGACAGAAGGACGAATGGATTGAATTTTGACATGGCTCTTTTCTTTACTTCTCTTGTTTGCTTCTTGACAAAAAATGATCTGCTGCCAGTACAAATGTGCATGAGGAAAGCAGGATAGACCCACTGGGTAATTTTACTCTCCAAAAAACAATTTAGGGCAGATGCTAACAGGTGAAATTTCCCTGTGGAAAAATCCCTCTGAAGAGGGAGGGTGCTGCTGTCTGCTGGGGGACTGGCACAAACCACACATCTTTCACACTTGTTCATTTTTTTCTCTGGAAAAACTTCTTGCAATTGGTCTTTCTTTCTCATGTCAAAGAAGATATTCTAATTAATTTCCACAGTGATACAAAAAAACCTCTATTTCCCTGTTCCTGAAGAAAAATACAGATGAATTTCCATCTCTGTTGACACATCTTCTCAGGAAAAGCCTGTATAAGCATATGGGATTTCTGCTGCACAACAAATCATTGTATCAGAGCAAGATAGAGGCATTATTATTTATTTCACCTCCTTTATTCCTGTATCTGTTTATTTAATGCCAATGAACACTTCTGTTCCACTTTACACCTTGGATCTTACATGGAAGGACCTGTCACGGTTATTTTTGCATTTGAAGAGGACTTTTGGACACCTGTTTCACTTCACCTTTTTGTAAATGTGCAAAGGTGTGGGCTGAGCTGGCCTTGGAGAGGGGGGCAAGCGGTTGCCAGTAGGAATGGTTCTTCAAAAGCATGACAAGTCAGACCTAAAGTGCTACTGAAGCACTAACAAACGCCTCAACCACCTTGTCTGTCAACAAAAAAAAACATTCTCTTTCCATTTCAGGTACAATTAATCATCATTTTATGTGGTACTTCCCATATTCAGTACTGGGCATGAAAAAATAGCTAATTCATTTCTGCCCAAGCACACTCAAAAAGACAGAATTAAATCAAGTTCCACAGTATATATTAAATGGCCAATATGTTCCATTAAAGGGTCAGTAGAGCTCCTAAAAAACATTATTCCCCTGCAGAGGGAAATATCACTGTTGTAAAACTGCTCCCAGGCCCTTCTGGGTATCTGGTGCTGTTGAGTCGAATGGACATGCCAGCTGCTGTTGTGAGCTATAGGAAGCACTTGTACCATCACTGAACTCCTAAGGGTTGAGTTATGCAGAAGCTAAGGAATAGCTTAAGGTCATGGAGCAACGGAAGTGCTTTAAAACTGGCCTTTCTCTGTGTGCTGTGTTTCTGAGCAGCTCAGCCCACAGCACCAAGAGCCCGTGGGACTGAGCCCCAGGGTAGGAGTCTGGTGCCTGTGTGTGCCTCTGAGCTAGCGCAGGCTGTTATCAGCTCAAGCATCAGCTCGCAGCTCCACATCATGAAGAAAACAATCTTGGAAACAAGCTTGCTTCTAAACTGAAGTTTTGTGAGCAATGTGTCCTATGAAACCATCAGAAACCAGTAATGGAGATTGTGCAGAACAACAAGCACCCCTAGTCAAGTTATATAAGTCATTGCCATGCAAACATGAGAGGAACTCACTGATAAGCATCATACTCCATTCCTTACTCCCTCTCACATCTGTGATTCCAGCGCAACTGTGCAGCTGCCGCTTATCAAAAGGCATATTCAAAGAAAACATGACTTTTTTCTGCTTCACTATGAAGTCTGTCAAACTCTCACTAGCTTGGCTGGTGGGTGTTGTCCCAGTGCTCCCCGAGGGAGGATTTCTGCATAGATGAGTGGCCTTTCTGCACAGACCTGTCCAAACTATCAACAGATCGTTTTGGTGCCTGCTGCCTATCAATTGGCTCTGCTGGTGAGTAGCCAGTGAGTGTTACTCTGCCACGAGATAGAGTGAAAGGCAAGACGCCTATGCTTGAGTACACAGCTAAGCTATATTTAAGAGTATTGGTATTTTTGCAGCAGGCACCATGGACACAGTCATGGTATTGAGGTCTCTTTTTTGGAGCGCGAGGTATCTCATGAATGCGATCCTTGCTGAGCGAAAGGCACTGTCATTATCTTTTACTAAGAATGATACTTAGAATCAGTCTCTTGTGCATATTAATAATAGCACCCTAATTGAATCTGGAAACTCATTGCTCGGTAGCAGTGGATTCAGGGCTAATATTAGCATTTTATAGCTCTGGATAGAATGGAAGTAAGGGTCTTGCCAAGATAAACACAAGGTTTGCTTTCATTGCTGGCAGGCATTGCTCGAGCTCCATTATTACAGATGGAGTTCAGCAATATATATCAGCAGAAGGCTTAGCCTGAACTCTTTAACTCATTGCTGTGCTGAAGTCCTACATCATCTACACTCAATTCCCTTACTAAAGAGAATTTTAAGAAATTCCTCTGCTCTTTTCCTTCTGAAGAAATCCTTTCTCGAGGCTCAACATGAAAAGGTGTAAGATTGTGGAGTTCATTAATTTAAAGTGCTCTCAAGAGAGTAAATGAGAAATTTATTACCTTTGTGTTGCCGTTTATCACAGGTAGATGAAGTTTACCAGTGGATAATAGGGAAGGTTGGACAGGAATGCTCTTTGTTGGTAACAAGACCCTGCTAAAACACTGTCACAAATAGGGACAGAAACACCATCAAAATCTGCAGGAGGCACAAAGGAAATTGTACCATTCTTGTTTGTCTTGGGAAGCGCTGTGCATGACTTCTGTGGTTTATCAGGCACCTAGAACAGACTTTCCCCCCCCCCTCTTTATTCCAATGGGATTTTTCAATCACTCTTAGGTGCTCTCATCCTGAGAGCTATTCTCTTCACCTAGACCTTGTCTACATAGCTCTGGAGACGGAGAGTTGTGGAGCTGTTCCATAAATCTTGGCAAGTGGCATATCTTCACTGCATTTGAAACTTGGTGGATTCCTAAGGGAATGGCTTACAAAGATGACAAGCCATCTGCCTCTACTTCTGGTAGTTCTCTAATTCTGGTGTTTTCTCTGCTTCCACATCCATATGTTAAGGTAGAAATAATGTTTTCAACTCAAAACCCTGTAATTGGTCTGTAAATTGCAGCTCTGTAATGATCAAACCTAGTTTAAGCCAGAGAGTGAAGATTTCTCATCACCATTTGCTGGTAGGAATTCCTTCTTCATAGCACCAGTAGCTTGCATGTTACTGCCCCAGTATTTGAATTTAGCATAGTTTATTATATCATCACCAGGCCCGTGGTCTGGACTCTTCATTTCATCCAGATCCATAATCATTTACAGTGACGACTCTGTTGCATGGGTTGCTCCTTCCCAGTGAATTTTCTCTTCTAATAGAGGTGGGCAGTGTAAAAAAGATGTTGCAAGATATTGCTTCGATTAACAAAGCGCTGCAAGGATACACTGGAGAGTCTGTGTTACATATGAGGACACCTGGAATGAAGACCGATAAAAGAAAAATATTATTTCATTTCTCTGCAGACAAACTGTGCGTGGGCAGAGCCAAGCCAATGTCCGACTCTGTGACCAAGAATAAATGAGTTTAGACAAGGTGCACCAGGCAAGGCAGGTCTTTTGAAAGAAGGCATTTTGCATTGGCAGGATAAGAGGCTAAGAAGCCCAGAGCGTACGGGAAGTGTTGGGCACACTTGGAACAAGACAGGGAGAGCACAAAGGACATCATCTCAAGTTTTCATTTCTGGCAGCCTCTGTGGACAGTGCAGTTGGTCATAGCAGAGACAGCTGTGGGGATGGGCTCTATCAGCAAAGAATCTTCCCATGGCTAAAACCACATATATTTGCACAAAGGATGGTCTGAAAAATAAATCTAAACTTGTTTATTGACGGAGCTCAATTCTGAAGAAAACACTCTCTTAAGAAGTCATTTAGCTAAGATATTTTGTGGCAATACTGCCACCTTCATGAAGGAGTTTTTGAGGCTATTTGTTTCCACACTATGGCTGCAACTCCCATTTTTCACTCAGCAGCACTGTCATTATTTTATCCACATGTAGCTGCCCCTGAGAAGCTAAAGGGAAAAACAAAACCAAAAACAATACAACAAAAAAGGAAGTATTTGTCATGACACAGCTGCGCTCCCCTTTCCCTGCGGCTGGCTGCCTCTTATCGGCAGAAAATCTGAGATCTGTTTCTCTTTCAGTTCCCTTCTCTAGCTCCTTCCCGTGGCACTTGCAAGACCCTCCCTGGAGGCTGCTAGAGCTTGCTATTAAAGATTCAGAGCTCTATTTTTTGTCCTATGTGCAGGCAGAAAAATGGGGAAAGGACAACCATACCTGAACATCCTGCAATGCAAAGAACGCTGGGAATCCTCCGAGCTACAAACAGATTCATAACAAAATGTTTCACAATACCCGTAAGAAGCCTTGACTTAGGAAAACTTGACTTCTGCCTACACTCAAGTGAACTCCTTACAGTTTCTGAATAAACCCTGTCCCTACACAGGCACTCAGAGCAATCTCAAGCATAATTATTGCTTCAGTTGCATTTGTGAAGACATTTGAACAAGATTACATTGAAAGTAATTTAACACTTTTTTTGCAGCAAGGGAGATACAAGGTCAACTACTTGTTTTCCCCTCACAGACCTGTGTTCTCTATTAACATCTCTTTTATCCACATACTTCACTTTCAATTGCTTGAATTTGGATGGATCTGAAACTATTTTATTGACCTATAAAAGATGTTTCTTCTTTTATAGGCTCTGTATGTGAAGGAATCCTGAAGAGTCCTAGGTTTTGAAAGCCATCGAGCTGAAAGCACCAACCCTCAGGAATATTGGAGAAATGGGTTTTGACTTCAAGAAGATGCATTATGCAGGGTTCTTCTACCCTCCAAGCAGCTCGGCTGAACCCAGCCCCTGTGAGCAGAACCTGTGCTGATGGTCACCTCTGGGTCGCTGAAAATTTCCACTGCAGAAATAAGACAAATACTTCCGTCTTCAGGCTTTGCAACAAAGGAAACAGGAGTTTATGCTTTTCTGACCATAGGTCCAAGAACACTTTGCTCAGTCTGAGAAATGCAGCACTGCAAGGGGCTGCTCTCTAATGCCCACTCCAGTTATATTTGAATACACCAGCTGCCACCCTGGTACTGGCACCAACTGCTGATCATTTTTAAGGAAAACTTAAATACTAGGTTTTATTATTCATCACAAGAAAAAAAAAGCAAACACATACAGAGAAGAATCATAGAGAATGGTGTTATGGAAATAGCATTTTAGACAGAGTTTGTAACACATCTGTCATATTGCAGACACAAGTTATAAATATTAATATAACATTCATTGGGAAAGGATCAGGACAACCCTAGAAGCACGGTTACTGAAAATGTTCAATGTTATGCAAGATGTCTCCTGGTAAAAGGAGAAATTATTTGACTGTGCTTCTTTTCCGAAGAGATGTCCGAGGAGGCGTTCCCAGGCTGGTGCAGGGAATGGCTCCTTCAACAGCAGGAGAGAAGCAGGGGGCAAATGGTTTTTCAAAAGAACTCAAGCTTTCAATGCAAGTTTCAATTTCATTCAAATGGGAACCTTTTGGAAATGTGTTGGTTTCTCAGAGAGGCTCCATTCTTTTCCTTGGATTCACAAAAATTTCCAGCTGAAAATGATTTTTCTACATGAAGCCTCAATAGAAAACTGGACTGTATCAGAGTCTGAATTACATATGAAAGGAGTATCTGGAAAGGTGTGACTTTTCTCTGGAAACCAATTAGGTTTTGCCTTTTCTGTGTTTTGGTTTATTTTTTCCAATTTATTCTGTACACTGTGTATTTTTTCCATCTGTGCCCTTCATTACTTCTGTGGCTTTAGGGAACTTGTCAACAACCTTTGGTTCCTGCACATTTTCTGTTACAATGCTGTGCAGATGAAGCACTTGTAGAAAAGTCAGCCAGAGCACTTTCATCCCTCAATTAACTTATTTTGCATTTAACAGATTTGCAGCTATAAATACCAACAGAACGTTACATATGCGCTTACCTGGGAGCATTGCATGCCATTCAACGCAGTGCCTTCCTCGCAGAAGGAGAGGGATGCATTTGCTTTTCAACACTTTCACTAAATGAAGCGACACGTCTTCTCAGAAGTCTCCATAAATGTCTTCAGACACACACACGAGGGCACAGAGATCGCATCCCATTATAAAAGTGAAAGTCGGTCTGCATTAGAGCAGCACAGGGAGTTGGGAAGATCCTCCAGAGAACACGAAGCATGAATGTGTTAATTGTAGGAAGTATTGATCCAAGTGGCTCAGCCAACCTCAGCTGCCAAGATGAGAAGTCTCTCACTGTCAGGCCAGGACACTGGTGGCATTAGTAAGAGCATCTCATTCATGGCCCCCGATGAACTGTTTTCTGTGACTGCAGCATTTCCTAGAGCAGCCAGCTGTTGCTTAACCACTCCCACCAGCCCACCCCAGCTGTCCCTTCCCCCCCACACCCGCTCTTCAGACTCCATCTATTTTTCATCATCTTAATTTAGACATTTTCACTTCTTTTCTCCTGTAGGAGTTCCAGGGCCAGGATGCAGGTTTGAAGGCTTGAAGTAGTACACTGTTTGTTTGGGTTTTGTTGTTTTTGTTTGAGAACACTTTCATATTGACACAGGCAGATCAAAAGCAAAGGCAGGGCAGAATCAGAGTAGCAGTGTGATGGTTATAATTCCTAACACTATGGTGTAGGTGAACTCATTTCCCCTCCTCTTCCTGTGTTTTAAAATAATAAAATAATAAAAAAATAAATAAATCTTCTTCTGGACAATCTTGTTTTTAAGAAGCTGTTTTTTCAGCACCGATGAAAAATGGCAGAGAAAATTCTCAAATTTTGTATATGGATGAATTAAAGTTTAATTAGCATTGTCTGTTTAATTATGGATTATAATGCTTAATGATCCTATTTAGAACAGTCAAAATAAATTTAAAAAAAAAAACAAACCACAAGCCTCCAACAGCACAGATCAGCATCTGTATATGCTCTGCCTAGTAAGTTGTTGCAGCAGGCTTGGAAGATTTCTGCTGAGGAAGTAATATCTGCAGCAGATGAAAATTCACTCTCTAAACTCCATTTGGTTTACAGTTTTTCTTTTATAGAATCACTGGTGACACTGTCATTTTTCTTTCCCTAACACCTCAACTTTGCTTTGCTTTTAAGATGTAAGAAATGCCAGCTCCTGTAGTTACAGTGAAATTTTTATTCATATAACCACAACTGAAAGGGAAAAGACACTGTCAGAGCTATTTAATCATATTCATCAGATTATCCAGCATTGCACAGAGGAATATAAGTGTGAAACGTTCCACGGTGTGATATGCAAGATGAAAATGGGGCCAGTGGTTCTGGGGTTTTTTTGTTGGTGGTTTTTCTTTTTGTTGCTTTTGGGGTTCTGTGTGGGGTTTGGTCAGTTTTGGTTGTAGTTATTTTGTTTGGGGTTTTTTGTTTGTTTGTTTTAATATATTATTTATATCCTAGCTAAAAAAAAACAGACTGTAAAACAGAAAACTTGGTCTTCAGAGGTCAATTTACAAACACGTTTGGTTTAGATAAAGTTTCCTTTGGCAAACTTACTTCCAAACAAGATAAGCTTTGATAAACTAAAGCGAGTCAAGTGGAAAGTCCCAAGATGACTACAGGGCCACAGCACATGGCATGCAAGATGATGTCGAGGAAAGTTCTTAGTCTTGAGAAGCCAAACTTACTGCTGTCCTCAACTATCTAATGCGAGAGCACAAGAGAAGACAAAAACATTATTCTTGAAAATGCACAGGGAAAGCACAAGACGCAACAGACAGAAGCTCCAACAGGGAAATTCCAGTTGTATATCAGAAAAGAATTTACGATCACAGCAGTCAAACATCAGAACAGGGCCCAGGGTGGTGAAGTATCTCCTTGAACAAGGCCCTAAGCCACCCCTGCCTTCATCAGCAGAGCTGGACTAAGTAACCTCTCCAGGGGTCCCTTTCCAATGTATTTTCTGTGATGAAATACAAAATCTTGTCATCAAGGCTTACTGGAAGTATTTTTAATTATAATAACCAAAATATATACACAAGAATGTGTATTTTACATATACCAAGGAAAAACCATACTGCATTTCAGAATTCATTTACTGCAATAACAGAGGCAAAGAGTCAGTAGTAAGGTTAGTTCACTAAATATTAAGAAAAGCCACAAATTGCACGTTAAGTTGAAGCCAGAGGAAAGCTACAGAAGCTCAGTATTCTGTAGTATTCAAAGGATTTCATAGTACCCAACTCATCTTAATTTCACTACATGAAAACGGAGTCTGGATTCAGGTCTGGACCTAGATTATTGTCTAGCACCCATAAGATTCAGATTCCTCTATATGCATTAACTGTTTTGAGATATTAAACATCAAGGTCAAAGTAAGTACTGCAGTTCTCACAACTGCAGCCTAGTTTCACTAAAATTACCTTAATTACCAGACCAAAAATTTTATTGTTAATTGTTGTTCATTTCAGGGCATATGAACACTGAACTACCTGTAACAAACTTCTAATATTTTCAAAGTCAAAGTTCATTTTTACTTGGAAAAAAACAAAGCCAACCCACAATAAAACTCTTAACAGAGGCTTGAAAAGGTCTTTATAAAATAAAATAATCTCCATCACACTTACAATAGTAAGAAAATGATTCTGGTTGCTAGTTTTCAGTAGATATGAACTGGTTTGTGTAATCAGTATTAGAGATGGTTGTAGCTACAGCTGACATTTTATTTTTGAAAGGCGGACCAACAAAAGTGTCAAGAGAAGCAGATTACTGCTGTTTCTCAACAAGTCCTTTTTAATAAGGACATGCTGCCTTGATAGGAAAAGTATGTTTGACAGCCAGCTGAGACAGGATAGCCAAAGGAGAGAAGTAATGACTTGCATGCCAAAAAAACCTTCAGTGATCACTTTATACTTGGCAACTGTACAATTAAACTGATTTAAGATCAAAATTGTGTCATTCCACCCATCTCTTGGATGATCATCTCAATATTTTAAGTTTGCTTGAAGTGACACAAAATGGTAGAATCTGAGCAAGTTCAGGACTGGCAGAAAAGAAAGTCTGACGCTTATTCTGTCATCTCTATACTATGAAAATACCAGCTGCGCTTCAGAGCGTTGGTCACCCGGTCCGTCAAGGCCACAGGTATGGCTGTGCTGAGAAAACAGAACATGCACATATGGGAAATATGAAATATAGGAAGTCCTCTATTCCTGAACTAGTACTAATAAAATTAAATATGCCAACATTCAACTTTGAGAGCACGTGGGAAGATCTGAAAATCGATACACGTTTTTATCAATTAATACAAGCTCCTGAACTATACTGGTTGTGGACACAAATTGGCTATTACAATAATGACAAAAACCCACATGCTAGCCCTATGTGACTACCAGCTTGCACTATGGGAGAATTTTCCCCTTCCTTACTGTAAGACTTAAAGCAACAATATTTTACACAGCGTATTTAGACATTTCCTCTCATGTGAAAAAGATCCTGGTCTTGCGGTACAGAGCCTTCCCAAGATACCAACTGTCATTAAGTGAATCCCAGTGGGCCCAACCTGTCCTTGTCCTCTTATTTAAGCCCCTGGGATTTGAAATGCTGTTCAGTCAAGAAAGTGCTAAGAGAAGTTCTGAGGAATTCCTAACAGTAATATTATCACATGGACTTCCTCGCCCGTGCTTTGTTGCATGACATCCTGCTAAACCATCCTCCAACTCTAGTTCTTAATGAACAATACAATCAGCCCCGCGTCTGCTGAAGCGAAGCAACAAATCCACACTTAGCTTTGTGGTGATAAATTATCACATGCCATTGCCTCCCACCCCCTCCACCCAAATCCCCAAATGAGACTGAAAATTATTTTCTCTAGCAATAAGCTTAATATGATTTCATCTTAAGTGGTCATAAAGAAGTAATAAAAGAAATAAAAGCAGAGGAAAAAAAATAATTTCTGCAACTATGACTCAAGACTCTGTGTAAGCCATTGTGGTAACTGATACTCCACTGTCAGATCTGTGTAGCCAAACACCACCTTTTTCCTATTATGTGCCCATACTTTAAAAGTAAATAAATAGATGCATTTGATCAGCTTATAACAGCTCATTTTTGAAACAAAACCAAACAAAATTCTATCAGCTGACCATCAGAAACATTCTGTTACAAAAGAATACTAAAACTGCATGGTAGCAGTTAGATATCTAGAATATTCCTCTGAAGTGTCAAGTATTTCTCTTCGTACTGGCTATTCATTTACCGGGGCATTATCAGTTCTTCCAAAAAACAGAGAAATACATCAGGTTTCCTATACTTGAACATTCACTGAACAACTGAACTAGGGGAGAAACACAATAGAGAGAGACCATGTATTTGAACATACTTGTACTGGCAATTAACATCCCATAACTAAATCTCTAACTTCAGATATCTTTCAGGAACAAAGTGGAGGGAGAACTCGATGTTCAACTTAAATTAAATGCCTCTCTATATTGTTTTTTGAAATCTAAATTACACTTTGTGGCTGCCTGCTTCATAATTGAAAATTCAGAGGAAAAAGAGTAAGTAAAGACATCTAAGTTGCAGCTGAATTTGATACAAATACATAAGTTGTATTAAAACAAACTTACAAATTTGTGTTTCTATACATCAATGCTGTGGCTGCTCAGGATTGATATTCATAGTCCTGTATATTTCTTTGAGAAACAGCAGGGCAGTGTCTTCAGATCCCCTATAAGGAAAAAAAAAAGTAAATCCAAACAAGTGTTTAGTATGGTCCATGTTCTAATTCTTGTAAGCCACATTTCATCTCATTCCAGCTCTCTAAAAAGTTTGCACAACTTATTACATATTTGTATTTATCTTTCAGGAACATGCCCTTACCTCTCTACCAACTTCTTTCACGCTCCAATTCTTCATCAGTTTTGCACTCTTTCTGCTAACAGCCCTAGCCTAGTAACATTTACTTTTTTGTAAAAAAGCATTTGCTCCCCACTCTGACCTCTCTGCACTACTATGCTGCAACTTGAAATCCCCTTTCCTAGCCTAGTTTGATCTCAAACATCATTTTTGCCTGAGATGGGCTCCTGAACATATTCCACCAAGGATACATTCTACTTGTCAAGGCTTTCTTCCTTTACTTGCTTCACTGCACCTTTTAGCCCAATGTCAAAACTCAGCCTTGCCAGTTCTATCAGCAATATTCTAATTCTTCTCTCCTATCTGGCTGGTACTTTCTTGTAAATAGACTATAGTAAATATCTGTAGTCTTCCTCTCTTCCTTAACATTAAAAAGTAAGAAGGCAGTTCTCAGATAATTTAAAGATCAATGTAATTCAAGTGCTGTGTTTCCAAATTGTTTTTTCTCCCCTCAGCTTTTCAAATAATCAAACTTTTAGGCTATCTGAAATTAAATTTAACATGGATTCACTTAATTTTCTTATTCATTTTTAAAATGTTAAACATACATAAACAATATTGATATAAAAGTGTAACAAACACTGTAAAAAAATACCAAGGTTAACCAGGTAAATTTTAACAAAGTTCCAAAGCTGCAACAGAAGGAGTTTACAAAAGGAAGCTACAAAAGGGTAGCTTCCCATGCTTTTTAAAATAAATAACATGGGAAAACAGTAAAAGAGATTCTGATCACAACTGGTCACAACTCTGATCCTTCAGATGTGAGAAACATCATTTACAGAACAGCAGTACAGGCCAGCCAAGGGACTACAGCTATTTTCCACAATTGAGCATAGAGATAGCAACCACATTTCTTGGTGTTTGCTATTAAATGAGGAAGCAAATAAGCAAGCAGGAGGATCAACAAAGAAGCTTTGTTCTCTCTAATACACAAAGCATTTCATTCAAGGCTTTCTCCGCAACTTCCCTGAAAATAAACAGCAACCTCAACCACACGTCTAGATTCGGGTCATTAATCTTTGTGCCTGTCTTCCTTATTAAGATGACAAAAAAGAACTATAGGTAGAAAGTTTAAGAACCTGGCAATGATCAACTCCTGCTTCATGGAAAAGAGCTCCTTGTTTCTTCAACTGCACCCACAAAATGGCACTGCCACCACTGGGTCCCCAACTGCTTGGGGAGCCCTGTCGAGCTCAGTGCTAATCCCTTCTCTGGCAGGCACTCATCTTCAGTGATGTGACACTGACTCCAATAAGAGCCTTTGTGTAATGCTTTCAACTCCATATTTTAACAACTGAAAAAACACTTGCTTCTAAATGTGATTAGCTATGGAAAATCAAAACCTCCAAGCATAGCTTAGAGCACTGCTCGTCCTGCACCTGCTAAACAAGAGAGTAGTCACTCCTTGCTCACACCCAAACTTGTCTATTACAGATTGTCATGTTATCAAATATAGTTTACATATCCTTTGCTCTACCTCTCCGCGTCTTGTGTATTTTCAAATGTGCTTAATTGTATGCCAGTAATAAAATACATACAATGGCATACCAACCCCCCCCAACCAAACAAAACCAAACCCCAGGTCAATAGTTATAAATGGAACTACATCCTTCTCCATTTGAAACGTGAAATACTTAAAAAAGTAAATCCAAATCTAGATAAGGCAATGGCGTACTGCAGCTCTGACTATGATGACACCAAACTGCTTCTTGTTCTATAAATTGTTCCTTACACGAGCAATCACTGTGCACAAGTGATAAATCATAACCAACCGAATTTACAGGAAGTACCACGGTGCCTTTCTTTCCTCTTTTCTGTTCATCTTTCAGCAGAGCATCAATATCCAGCAATTTCACTCCAACGTGAAGAGGTAATAAAGTTTTACTACACATTGTAGTCTAATATAAGTTCTTCATGAATAGTTTTATTTGAAAACTATAGTTCTCAAAAGGCTTGTAGAACTCTCCTTGTTTCGTAGCTGATTGTAACTAAAGGTGGATGTTTTGAGCGTCAGAGTTCAGGAGAACGGTATGTAACATCTCTATTGCAAATAGGATGATACATTTGTTTACTCTGTGCTAACACAGGATTTTATTTTGAAATAAGATTGGCTAATAGTGACATCTAGGTGTGACACCTTGAGACTGACACTCCTGGACAGTCATATATACCATTTACCTTGATACTCAAATCGTCTCAATTACATAACGATTGAACATCCAGAGTCTAACAAATTTATCTTTATGATATGCTTGTGTGGGAAGGCAACATCTTTCCAAACAAGAGGCCATGTCTGAATTAAGTGACAAAGACCTCATTTCCAACTCAGCAGGTGCCTTTTCCAAACATTTCTAAGACTACAAAGACCCAGATAATTCAGGCCTCCTAAATCATATGCCTATACATCAGCCACTGCAACAGGTCCCAGTCTGGTAGCTTTGCAAAATGCTGAAAAAGGACCACCCAATAACTTCTCATATCAGCAGTAGCTTGAAAAATAGATCTGCATATACAAACACAGGGGTTTTTTTTGTCAAAACAAAGTTCAAGTGAAACAGCAGGGCATGATTTTTAACAGACATCACCTCACTTTCCATTATAAAACACTCAAGACAGGAAACACAGTTCCAGCTATTACATACTGGTCACAGGTAAATATAAGACAGTAAGATAAACAACAGGCATGTCATTACCAACACTGAAAGATCAGAAAAGCAGCAGTTACAGAATCACAAACCTTTCCTCTTACCAGTAGCACAGATGACTCTGTAAAGCAAAAAGGTATTCATTGAAGCTTTCTATTGGTTTTTCTTGAAGAACATAATCAATACGACGTCCTCCATTTAGCATTCCAACCTTCACTAAAGTATCTTCATCTTTTGGAGGGTCTGGACTTTCAGTGATCTTTTCAGCTAAAAATAAAGAGTTGAAGACTTAAAACTATTTGCAAGCACAGCTTACTTGACTATAATCAAGAAATATCACCCGTTATCCCCTGCTTTTTACATCTGCCTTGCATAAAGTTCATCACTATCCTCAATTTAAACCAGAAAGAATATTTTTTCTTCATAAGCATAGACAAAGCCAGCATCACTAAACACTGACAGATAACTCACAATTAGGAAGCCTACCCTTAGTATCATCAGAGGTAGTATTGATATCTGACTTATTTTCCTTAACAGCATTTTCTTTTCCTGCTAGAGCACATATGTACATGCTTCTTAGCTCATCCCAAAAACCCAGCAGAACACTACTGAAGAGGATAATTCTCACAAATATTTATTTGTATTAATTTGCCCCGAGAGGAAAGAAAACAAAACTGATTTAGAAACCTGCCTTTCCAACAGAAAGTTGAAAGATAATACAAACTCAGGCCTAGTATATCCCTCAGTAAAATCTGTTAACTTTGCCTTTCCTAAAAGGCAAAAAAAAAGAAAGCAACAGTAGGTCTTATATTTAACATTAATACTTCTGCATTGTGTTTGCATGATAAGGTTGGCGGGCAGGGTGGGCTACAGGGGTGGCTTCTGTGAGAAGCTGCTAGAAGCTTTCCACATGTCCAATGGAGCCAATACCAAGTGGCTCCAAGATGGACCCACCACTGGCCAAGGTTGAGCCCATCAGTAGTAGCAGTAGCACCTCTGGGATAACATATTTAAGAGGAAAAAGTTGCTGCACAACAGCAACTGCAGCCAGAGGGAGAAGTGAGAATATGTGAGAGGAACAACTCTGAAGAGACCAAGATCAGAGAAGCAGGGGGAGAAGGTGCTCCAGGCGCTGGTGCAGATATCAACCTGCAGTCCATGAAGGACACCACATCAGAGCAGATGGACGCACCTGAAGGAGGCTGTAAACCCAGGCAGAGACAACACTGGAGCAGGCTCCTGGCAGGACTCGTGGGGGACCCACAAGAGCAGTCTGTTCCTGAAGGACTACACCTCGTGGGAGGGACCCACACTGGAGCAGTTCATGAAGAATTGTAGCCCATAGAAGGACTCACAATGGAGATGTTTGTAGAGAACTGTCTCATGTGGAAGGGACCCCATGCTGGAGCAGGGGAAGAGTGTGAGGAGTCCACCTCCTAAGGAGGACCACAACCCCCCATTCCCTGTCTGCCTGTGCTGCTTGGAGGACAAGGAGAGAAACTGGGAGTGAAGTTGAGCCTGGGAAAAAGGCAGGTGTTGGGGGAAGGTGTTTTTAAGATTTAGTTTTCTTTTTTATTATCCTACTCTGATTTGATAGATAATAAACGAATTTCCCCAAGTCAAGTCTGTTTTGCCTATGATGGTAACTGGTGAGCGATCTCTGCCCGTCCTTACCTCAGCCCATTATTTTTTTGTTATATTTTCTGTCCCTTATCCAGCTGAGGAGGGGAGTGATAGAGTAGCTTTGGTGAGCACCTGGTATCTAGCACAGAGGCTTCCTTTAATAGGGTCAGGAAAATCAATAGGATCCTCATGTTTCTACTAATTTGAGATCATTAAATTATAAGAAAATAAAATAATGTGTCCACATACCTTCTACCACTTGCTTTTCTTCTTCCTCTTTAATTTGGTTAGCTACTTTCTCCAATTCTGCTTGTAGTTGAGTTGAAGATGTATGAGCACGTGCAAATTCATTAAGGGTCTGCCACGCACTCTTCAAAGAGCTAATAAAACCCTGCTTCAGATCAGATCCCATACGAGACAGAGAGTCTTTCAACTCTAAATAAAAAAAAAATAAAACCATCACCATAGTAAAAGGATTTTAAATTGTCAACTAAACCCGGAATGATGGAACCCCGTTCAACGACAAACATTCCAATTATTAGGAAAAACAGGTCTGCTACGCCATTAACCTGTCTTTCTTGTTTCTCTATTTGATTCAAAAATGATTAGGTGAAACATAATTAATACACAAATGATTTCTCACTGATTTGGTCAATGGGTTAAAATTTAGTAGCACAGGAAACCGTCCAGCAGCCTCTGCATCTGGAAAGGTCCACAAAAATAGCTACACCAGCCAATCCCTCCACACCACCCCCCCTGACAATCACTCCCAACATCCTACACTAAAGGAAAAGTACAGAGAAACTAGTTTCAAACTCCAGCCCACCAGAAGAGACCAGAATTGCTGCCGTCTCTTGCAGTAGCACTCTATTTGAAGAAACACTCCCAGATGACTCTAGCCTGTTATTCTGTTACAGCTCAGTGATTGTGTGGGAAACTGAACAAAGGAGAGCTCTTCACAATAAGTGGTTAGAACCACAGGGGTCTGTTAGATCAGGGCTTGTGACAATTCCATGGAACATTCACCTCCATCAAAGAAAAAATAGCAAAGAGCAACAGATCATATTTTTCTCCTTTACTATACACAATTTTTGAGAGTTTTAACCTAAAAGAGTCCTTAACAAGTACCTTGTCTAGTCTAGGAAAGCAGACTCATTCTAATGGACCATTCTAAAGTATAGATGTTCACAAGTGCCAGAAGACAGCCTTTCAGGAGGGCTCTATGAACCTGCACAACAGTAATGTTGTCACAGTACAGCAAAATTGACTTTCCTTATTGACTTTTAATTGGCAAACTCTGGCAAAAAAATTGCCAATTGACTTTCAACTGGCAAACATTTACATAGCACACCTTGATCTGATGGGTACTTATGAGCAACAAAATCCAGTCCCTGCCTGGCAGTGGCTGTGGAACCACCTTTTTCCTCAACATTCCCAATACTGAACAGACACTGGTTAAACAGTTTATGATGTCATTCAAGACAAGGTAATAGAAACCAGTAAACTTAGTTTCTCTTTCACATGATCTTAGAAATTAAGGTGAACAAGTGATGTACAGCAATTTTAAAAAGGAACGTTGGTAATCAGAAGCTCAAATCTGGAGGAGTTATGATTACTATGTCTGAATGCAATTGTGAACCCCCAATTCCACAGGGAAGGAATCCCCTCTGATGTTTAGGAAAAGCATGGAGTTGGATATCCAGCAAAGTTCATTAGTCTCTTGAAATTTTACAATATTCTGATGTATCAAATGAGTAAATTAGGAATGAAATCCATATATAAAATAAGTTTTCTTTTTACCCAGATGAAGTCTTTTTCTGCCTTTGTGATGTGGAATGAGAACAGGTTTTAAATCCAGGTCTTCAATGATCATTGGTTCTAACCTGTAAGCTACTGGATCAAGCTGTTAAGAAACAAGACATTGACATATGTCATCTCAGGAATTACTCTAATTGTCACATTTCAGTGAAAAAACCCCATCCCTATTTATGATTAATAAAGAACTGGTTTTGAATTCTGTTCTGCATCAGTTCAGAGAAACTCAGTTCACAATCCTTTAGTTTAATCGTAAGATTAAGTGGGTTCATTAACTAACTAGGTCTTGTCTCCTACAGGTTCTAGGGAGAAAATACAACAGTGAAAGAGCAGCAAAATTTTCTTCCACTCCAATATCTCTACCAATGTGTCACTGTTTAACTGATAAACAAGATGAGACAGAAAAGGACAAATGAACTACATTCACTGCAAACCTCTACGGATTTCTGTATCTCCCAGAATCTAAACTCAGAAAAGTCCTTTAAGTGGCTCAGATAAAAAGACTTTATAAAAATCTACAAGAATGGCTTGAAATTAATAGGAAAAAAAAAAAACAACCACCATCCCAAGCAAACAAAACCCAACAACAACAACTAATTCTTTGAGCTCTAAAAATGAACAGGGAGAATATTATCAAGTCAAGCCCTACCTAGAATGCTAGGTATGGAACCTACAGCCAGCTGTACTTCACTTTTACAGTAAAGACCACAAATATTTGGAATATATATTTCAGCTGTGTCATTTTTCTTTTAAAAAAGTGTTTTGGAAAATGTACGCAGGGGAAAAGGAGGTGTCATGTTCACAAGTTAAAACTTAGTATTCTACATTGTTGTCATCTGCATCAACTAAACGCAACTCTCAAAAGTAGTGCTTACTCACTGGATGATAGATATTGAAGAATCCCTTGCAGGTAGGAAGCCTGTAGTTTTCATCAATCTTCTCCACACCTCTCACAGTAAGGAACACACCAATAGGAGAACCAAGAGCAAAGAAAATATCTGGTTCAAAGTCTAATGCACTGTAAACCACAGAAACCTACAAGGCAGAAATCAGATATGTAACCTCTCAGAACTGCCAGCTAGTTAATATAATGCTTCGCTAGGAAGGGAAAACAAGTTGTGTATTAAAATCAGCCACATGCTCATAATCCTTCCTAGATGCTTCAGCTGCATTGCCATCTTCCATACTACCACCACATTATACTACTACTATGTCTTGGCATTAATTTATTTTTTCTTTATGTTCAAAAGTATGGAAAAAACCAAACCCAAACATATTTAAAATAAAAAGTCTTCAAGATTTGTTTTTTTTAATTAAGTCTGAGGTAAAACTTCAATATAGCAGCATAAATGGATCAATTTAGGCTACCGTGTTAACTGTAAAGCCACACAACCATTCAATATTGTCATTCAAACAGTTCTGCCTCTGGAACAGAGCTCTGTTTATAACTTACTCACTGCTGAGTAATCTAATCCACTGTCTCAGCCCTCCCTCCTGCCAAAGGGTAAAGTTCTGCATAAACATAACATAACAATGAGGGGAAATAGCACAAAGTCATCAATACTAAAAAAAACACCAACCAACCAAACAACAACAAAAGCAAACCAAAACCAAAGCCAAGCAAAAGAACAGCCTTGTTCCGAACGAGTCATTTAAATCTGTGTTGTCTCACCTGGCCAGTTCCAAATTCAAAATACTCATAGTCAATGTTCACAGAAGAAACAGATGCACCAACTGGAAGCTTCCTCTTTGAGTGCAGCTGCCCAGACTCTGAAGGGGAGACAGAAGTAACTGTCTCTTTTGCTTTCTGGGCATCTTCTTGAGTTTGGAGTGTGGCAGCCAGCACTGCTTTCTTTTCTGCTACTGTTTTCTTTTGTTCCTTTTGAGAAAATTTCAAAATCAGGGCAAAACCAAACCAAAACAAAAAACCAAACCAAACTTATTTCACAATTGTCAAGATTCCATTAAGAAGTGCATTACAGAATAGAAGGTACTCCACAGCGAGGAAGTCAGGTACATTTACCTAACAACTTTTTATTTCATTCCTGAAAAACAAACTTACCTGCTTGGCTGCTCTGTCTTTTACAAAATTAGCTATTTTCTTTCTTGGTCCGAGAGGTATTCCCATTTCCTTCAGGTCATCAACTGTACACATGAGCTAAAATAAAACAAACAACACACACATTGAAGCATAAATTATAACTCTTCTAGTAACATATATAATTTCTTATTGGCAATAATTTATGAATTAGATAAGACATTTTATAAAGCTACAGAAATTACAAAAAATTAAAAAGACATGATACAAAGTGCCTTAGCACAACTGGGTGGCAATATACCACACCAAGAGAGTCATATAATATACAGTTTTTATGTTATGCATTAATATCTTACCTTTGCAACTACTTCCATGCCCCATGGCACATTAAACACAAATTAAAAAGCAAACAACTAAAGAAAACCCCAAACTTCATACTCTGGGCAGTCCCCATAAGTCAAGTGAACATTATTGTACCAGAGACTCCATGTCAATTCGCTCCTTTTCAAATGTGCTCGCATACTCTGACAAACTGAGCATTTCCAGAGTCTTCTGCAAAGTAGGAACATCATCATCTACTTCGGGCTCACAAAGGTCATCACCGGAGGTAGTAATTGAGGACCCCAAGGAGCTGGTATCTTCAGTCATCTTAACAAAATAGAATCACATCATCGAACAGTGAAAAACCAATATGCAGCAAGTAAAACCAAGCTTAATTACTTTCTTTTAAGAAGATTATGTAAGCTTTGTAAATTTATGCCTGTTTATTAGTAAAGCAGGACGCAGACTTTCCACTAATAACAGAGAAGCAAAACACGTATTTAAAAATTACTGAGAGGCAAAAAGTTTCTTGAGCTTTCTGACACTCAAAAATATTTTCTTTTACTCATCAAACAACCGGTCACTGTTTCTAACCAGAACAAAGATAGATTCTTTCCCTCCTACACATCTTCCCCACCACTCAGATGCTGTTAAGACCAAGTTACATGTCTGCAAGGGTCAAAGTTGATGTTCATGATCAAATCCCTCTACTGGCTAACCTGGAACCTGAGAAAGATACAAGTAATTTGTTCTGAAAATTTACAATATTTACAAAGCTGCACATTCCATTAACATGTTCAAACATACTATGAGAACCCACAATTGTGCCCCAGCTAATAAATTCTGAAAACTTTTAGAAGTTGCTGAAAATATTAGATGTATCTGTTGGGAATTTTTTACAAGTTACCTGTTTATCATGAACAGCCACATCCTTTACAGTCCCATTAACACCAGAGAAGGGTCCATTATTTACTGATGAAGCCAAGTCCTTCTGGTTAGACAATATGTCAAACAGAATTAAGGAACCTGAAAACATGAATCAAAGTTTCCTTGGGGAAAAAACATCAGATTTTCCTGTCCCTAAATCCCAAGCAAGATTTACATGCAATGGTAATAGCAACATATAGACTAACCAAAAAAGATGGCTGAATTAAACCTAAAGTACGCACATATTAATTTGAACACAATCATTCTCAGCAAAAAACAAACCCTTTTTCCTTCGCCCCACTCACGCTTTATAGAGTTGCCCTGATCAAACTATAATTTCTTAACTTCCTGCTTCCCTACTGGAGGAAAAGTTCCAGCCCAGGCCACTAAGTCATGTGTCATTGTAACACTTATTCTATGCTCCAGAAAAATTCTGTTACTTTTACTAAGTGGGGGTTCTGAGATGCAAAAGTTACCCACCTAACAAGACCTCAGATAACATGTTGATTTTTAAACATTAATTAGACACTAAGTCTCCATGACTGAAGGGGGGGAAGGAGGAAAATGCAAGCATCCATGAAGTCCTAACCTTCTCTTAAAGCTTTATAAACTTAGCTATTGAGAGATGCTTGACTTCTAGTCAGCCATATTCTGAAAGACAGCCAATGCCTTATCGGATAATTTTAGCCTTATGCTTAATGAAGGTTAGTGCAGGAATGCTGGTTTTATCCCAAACCAGTTCCTTCGATGATTACCTAAACTGTGGCCAGCCACAGAGACTCCTCCTTTGAAGTCTGGGTTGCGACTCATGAAAAGTGCATACAAACGATTCATTTCCATCCCCACTTTATCCACAATCGTCTGACAGTAGGTGGGGCTGTTGTAAAACAGGATGTCAAGGAGCGTTTCATTGGTGAAGTGGCGCAGGCGGCCAATGCTCGGCAAAGTGATTTTTTTTATGTTCCTAGTAACACAAAATCATGAGAAGCATTAACGCCTTTAAAGAAATGCAGATAAGAACTTTGTTAACTTTTGAAATGACACGTAGTAGAGCTGCAATGTAAATACTACAGATATGGTCTCTACGGACATTATAAAAACAGAGCCTTCTGGCTTTGTTGCATAGTCAAACATTAGTGCTATCTGCTGAGGGTACATATTTTAGAAATATACGGCTTTCTGTGACTGAAACAATCTCTTCTGTTTCAGCACTTCTCTCATAGTAATAGGGAAGTTTTGTGAGCAGATCAGTCAAAGCAGAAGAGAAAAAGAACTGGCAGATAAAAATTGAAGATAAAATTGAAAAAACAGACAACATAATACTCTCTTTTTGAGGAAAAAGCTTGGCATCACCATCTAAGACAGCTGCAATGGAATTGCTGGAGAACTCAGAGTGCCTTAGTTAGCACTGGTATGACTGCCAGAATAAGGATCCTTCCTCACGATAACGCAGTGTTCAAATGCAAAGAAAAGAGCAAAGCTCTAGGTAAGCACTCTGGCTTGACTGGGCTAGAACACTCTGGAGAACACTAGCATGTGCTCTGAGCAGTGCAGGTTGCTACCCTCACAATTTCCACGTGCCCATCTTTGAGTAAAAGAAATCAGCTTGAAATGTCAAGTGATAGCCAAAGGGTAGGCACCGGGGTGATATTTTAAAGCAGATTTTTAAATGCTGCGACAATCCCACCAAATATACATAATTTGTTTCAAATAAAAAAAAGGCTCAATTGTCTAACCATAATTCAAGTACTACTCTAGGACTGGACAGATGGCTCAATACCTATCTCAGAAAGTGGACACTGACATCTCCTAGGGTCAGACTCAGTCAGGCTGTAGGAAGGCACAGGAGAGAAAACTCTCCACTCTGACTTGTGCAGACTTTCCAGCTTTTCCTATACTCCTCATCAAAATGTTAATTAAAAAAAAAAAGAGATTCTCCTTTACAAACAGGCATATTGATCTAGTCTGAAAAGCATATTAATGTCTCTTTACCGACGTTACAAAATGGTTAAGATGCAGCTTGTATGAAATTCTCAACATTCAACAATATACTCACCTGTCTACACCTGTGGCATCTCCATGCAGAGAACTGTGCCAGTGCACTGGGAGGAATTCCACCCTGCTCACTTTATGTTCCTCTAAAGATTTCTTAAAGTGAGTCTGCAACAACTTCAGAGAAACACTCCTAAAGTCATCAACTGCAGAGAAGAGGAGTAATGAAAATCTGATAGTAGCAGTACTGGAGAAACACACAATTACACATATTCTACAACCCGCCCCCTCCAATTTCATACATAGTCAGAATACAAACAGAGGAAATTGTGAAGTGGAAAAATCTTTTCAAATATTACTCCTCTAAATTTAAGAAAGTCTATTTCTTTAAAAAAAGTAGATCTTCTAACAATTTTCTATTTATCTCACAATGAAGACATTTTCACCCCATGACCAGACATGGCCTTCTTAATTTGCTCAGTTGTACTGGAGTGTATTTAAAAAAACAAACAAACAAACAAACAAACAAACCAACCTAAAACCAACAAAAAAAAGTGAACAAAAACCACCACCCTGTACAAACACCACCACACATTCAAACCACACAAAACAAGCACATACACACACTCCAAAACCCAAACCACTCTGCAAGTCTAATACTGAGGACTAATAGTAGCAGTTAAAGTTGTGAGTCTGAGAGAACACAGATCCTGCTTTTGGCAGGGGGGGAAATCAGGAAAAAATTTTATGAGAAATCCAACTTCTTAACATTAGAGGCTTTTTTTTTTTTTAAAAAAAAAAAAAGTGTGCTTATGTGAATATGTTATGGATAGCCACATTTAAACAGTTCAGAATAGAGCTGCTCAGAAAACAAGCAAACACTTACCACATTCAACAATGCTTCTAAATCTCAAGTCGCATACAGGACCTATGCCATGAACCATAAACACTAGATGGTCAATTTGAGACATTTCACCTGTAGAAAATTAAAAAAACAATAAATAAAAAATTCAGAGTACCAGTATTTACTGCAGTGTGCAGTGGTGAAGTTTAGCATCAGGCAACTTTAACATACCCGTGCTTTATAAAGCCTATTACATAACATGGTTCAGAATATAACATAGGCCACAGGACTTGATTAAAAGAAAAAAAAAGCCAAAGCCAGACAACCTCTTTCAAGCAGCTCAGATTAAAGGAATAACTTTAATCTCTAGATTCTAGGCACAAACACTGCCTTGCTCCTCCACCTGCTATTGTTCAACTTTTGCCCAGAACCGAACTGACAGCTCAAGCTGCAGAACCACGTACAGTTGTCACGTACCATCGGGAATTTCATCGTGGTCATCTTCAATTCCACGTTTCACTACCCTTGGTCTTGCCTGCCCATCCTGAGTTGTGCCCCATTCATCAGGTGCGACAGAAGGCTGAAACTGAACTATGACCTGAAAAAAAATACATTGTCCAATTATAAACACAAACCCCCTTATGATTCATACTGTTAGTCTGGAAGCATTCCTGTTTGATTTACCTTGCATCACAGACTCCCCTGCTCTCTTCAGTTAGTACATATGCAAAAAAAAAAAAAAAAAAAGCCTTAGAAAGTCCTAGTGCTATTTATTCTCTGTGGCACTGACAGCTCCACTGAAACCAGACTCCAAAATAACACGGATAATTTTCATTATTGTAAAAAGCAAGCAGACAACTAAAACTAAAGTAAGCACTAGCTGAAGAAGCTGGCTTACTCAGTCATTCTTAACAAACTTAACTCCTTGGATAAGCATTATTCAAGTTCCTCTTTCCATTAACCACTCTTCCTTAGCAGATTTCTGTTTATTGTGAGGAAACCGAACACTACTCCCATTTCACTATCACAGGAAAAAAAAAGACACTGACTTAGGACAGCCTGGACTCATAGTTATGACACCAAGTGCTTTAAGAGCTCCTTCTATAGGTTTTAACCAGCATTAGTAAGTGTTTAAAATAGGAGCAACCATGATCCTTTCTGGCCCCTGGATTATTTTATATATTAATTACTGCATCTGTGATAAGCGAACAGTTAACAGCATTGGTCAATAAGGCTGAAGTACATGTTTTAATCACATGAGACTGTTAAGAGTATTTAGTACAATTTACAAAGCTTTTTTTCCTGTACTTCCTCATGGTCTAGAAATAGTTGCAGTGGAAGATTTCTCCTGGCTTAGATAAACTAATTACCTTATAGTTAGATTAGTGCTCTTTTTTAAATTACCTTCCATTTGGTACAGACTGTCTGAGGTTAAACTAATTCAAATTGCCTCCTGTCCACTGCCAGTTACACTTAGTCCAAATATTTACTATGTAAACCCTTATTCTTCTTAGGTTTCAGAAAGCATTGTCACTGAAGCACGTGACAGCACAGGGAAGCAAGTAGGAGTTCAGTGTTCTAGAAACGTTATCATCTTCAATACACACATACCCAAAACAATCAGCAAGTACCTTTCAAGCAAGACTAAGACTGCGTTCAATTTATGTTTCCATCCATCTGCTTATTCACTCCTAGTGAACTGTGTGAGAATCAATTGCCAAAAATCTATTACCTTGGGATTATGCATAACAATTGTCTCCCCATTTGGGAATTCAAGTCGCCGATGCCATTGATTTGTAGTTACAGCCCTTTTATATTCTGCCTGAAACAGTAAACAAGTTACATGAAATCAGTATGCCTTCTCAGACAAACTATTCTTTGTTCTCGTGAATCATCTGTAATGTTGAGGCTATAATTTATATAACTTTATACAAAAGTGTCACATGAAACACTAGACAAGTTGATTTTAGGTCACAGAGCAATGTGTCCTTCTAGCCATTCCCCTTCCCAGGATCTGCTTACTTGTGTTCCTGAAATTCTGGAGATTATTTTAAATGAAGCACAAAGAAGTACTTCTAACATCGTGAATACAAAGACTTATCAAGTTCTTTGTGAAGTTTATACAAAGGTAATACTAACCTCTAGCTTTTCACTAAAATCCTCAGTGTAAGGAATAAACCGGCTATCCTTGTCTCCCTTATAAAACCACATGCATCGTCTGACTTCAGAAGGCTCTTCTTCCCAGTACACAGCTTTCCTCATTCTGTCATACAGGTACACATCATAGCGTCCCCCGTCAGTGCTCAGAACAACACTCTCAGGATCTGGCTGGACTGGGACACAGAAGCCATACTTGGTTACAAAACTAACACTTACAATCTTCTTTCTCTCTCATCCCAGCCCCAATCTTCTGTGATCAGTATTAGGCCATTAAGACAGTTATACCATGAAAGAGAAGCTTCACAATATCACGACAACTGTGTTGCTCCTAAAATGCTTCTACATGCTCTGTACATGACAAAAACCTTGAGCAACTCCCAGATATGAATGCTTACTCCAGAGCTGGCAGAGGTTGACAAAAAGACAAACCAAGACGCAGATAGCTCCAAATTCCACGTCAAAATGCATTATCCACCAGGAACGTACATCTTAACACTGACTGCATCAAGCAACAGATAATGTAAGGGAAATAAATTAAGTGGCACAAAATACTTCATAAAAACATCAAGGTTTTTACTTATCACTCATACACAAGCGGCATTACTCTTCTATCTTCCTTCTCATCCTTCTGTTCACCTCTGAGTAAAATATAACTTACCAGAATTATAGACTTCCTCTAGTTTGGCAGAATCCAGAATGCTGAATGGCAGCCATATCTGCTTGTCCTCCACCTCCTTACAGTAGAACCAGTGTGGCTGAACCGGTTCATATTGGTTCTGTAGCAAAACAGGAGGTGCCTGGACCAATGGACCTGCCGGCCTGGGAGCTCGGAGTTGTGACTGAGACTGCGGAAACTGAAAATACATTTGGGCTCATCACCTCAATCCCACACAGTTTTTACAGAACTAATCTATACTTTGCTATAAAGAACACTCTGAGCCTTTAATTCTAACATATTTTCCCTCCCCAAGAACATTATCTTTCATTCTGAAAACACCATAAACAAGCTGTCAACTCTATACTGGTTTTGAAAACCGAAACCTTTTCAAATTGAAATAGGATGTGAATTTCATTGCCTCAAATACTGTTAAAAAAACCCGTTATGGTCTAGCACCTTGATTACCTAAAATGAGTAAGATTCCAAATATTACCGTAAATTTTCAAAACTCAGGCTGAGCTTATTTCTAAATGCCACCAAATTTGACATGAAAATAAAAATGCATTCTTCTCATTATTCATTTATACATAATTACATTTTTGCATGAAGACTGTAAATTTACACAAGCAGGCAATTCAGTAATAATTCTCTTTCTGCAAAATGATGAGGACTGGAAGATTTCAAACTCAAATGTTGCCTCAGTGATGGAACAAGTTACTGATTTTGAAAGGGACTGTAGCCAACAGAAAGCTGAGTTGATACAAATTGTACAAAGATGCCACAGAGTGCAACTAAAGGCAAGCGATGTCAGCAGTAGCAATTGCTTTGGTTGATATATTTAAAGAAAAAAATCCTGATACTATGTACAATATACAAAAATCAAGCAAACAAAAGTTCTGAAATTCTTTAATCTAAAACTCCAGACAGTTTAGGTTCTATTGCCTGGGCTATATTTTCTGTCATCAGGTAATATTTCTCTTCTTTATTCACAGTAACAGCAATAGCTCAGGCAAAATGAAAACATTTTTTGTTGTTTTCAAGGAAAACTTGTCAGGTTATTACTAACCTATTCACATTATTTTAATAATCTCTTTGTGAAGGTGAAAGAGAATACAGAGTAATGCTTTCTAGCACACAAGACCCTCAACCAAGATGTTTCAAAGAGTTTACTATTTATGTGATTTACACCATAATTTCAAGCACTGACTTCACCATCAAAAACAGCTTGGAGAGAGATTTGTAGCCATATCTTGCAAACTGCTGAATGATCCAATGTACAGCAGAGGCACAAACAATACAGCAGCGAGGCTGAAGGGGCAGCACACTCAGTAACGGGCAGAAAAGAGCAACAGAGCTTCACACCTTGGCTTTGTTTATGAGGCCAGAAGCTCACATAGCTACAGCCTCAGGGTACAACATACTTCAAAGACCAGGAAGTTTTCCTAAAGCAACAGTTCCAGGCTAGTTCTTGTGCAAAGATTTTACTATCAGAAATGGTTGGGGAGGGTTTTCTTTGGGGTTTGGGTTTTTTTTTTGGGGGGGGGGCGGATCTCCAGAAGATAAAAAAAGCAATTCAAAGAGGAAAAAGACATAAACCGTTTTGTTTTGCTATGAGGACATCAAAAATGATTTATATACCTGTGTCAATGACCCTGGAGGTGTCTGATACATCTGGACCGGTGGCACAGAAGACGGTGTGTGAGCAGGAGCGTGACTCTGTTGCAGCTGCGGCGGAGTAAGGTAGGGGTTCGCTCTGCTGCTCAGGGTGGTGTGCCGGTAAGGGTTATAGCCCTGCTGAGATGTTCCCTGGGGAAAGGCAGATGCATTTGCCGGAGGGGGGCAGCTCTGCTGAGGAGTCTGATAAGCTTCAATTCCCCCCTGTGAAGTAGGTGGTGCACTGTAAGAGGACTGTGACTTCGGAATGTGCGGTGAAAAGGCATTTTGCCCATCCTGTGGCCCGGATGCAAGTGGAAGTGAAGTTGGAGGTCTGGAGAAGGCTGGTGCTCCAACAGGTGGTGCAGCTGTTAAGGAGGGCTGCCCAATACTTCCAAATGGATCACTGCTACTAGGTACTTGAGAGAAATAGTTGAAAGTCTGTGGTGGATTGGGGCTGGCAGAAGTCTGACCCAAGAAGCTGTCCTCTTCACCAACATCTGCAGAATCATCTGCAAAAACAAAAAGATCACTGGAAATATTGTGAGGGGTTCAAACCAGTTGAGTGTCTGTACTCAAAATGTTCTGTAATGTTATCAGCTATTACCAAAACTGTTGGCCCCCATAAAACTAAAAGGATTACAAAGCTTACACATCCTTGATGATTAAGCACATCATAAAACAAAACAAAAGATACCAAGTCTTCAAGAATATCTAAAATGGACTGTGAAAGTCACTCAGTGTACACAGATAAAGCAATAAAAATTAACAATCTGAAATAAGAGACAATCTGAAATAAGTATGACTGAAGTCAGGGCCTTCCCAAGCCAACCTGGTAAAGATCCCTGTTTCCAGGGCACTAAAATCCCTTCCAATTTCCCTCATGCCTACCAAATGCAAGAGCAGCCTCGGTTCATTTCATTTTACCATGTAAACAGTAATTAAGCATAGGACTTCACGCTCTAATTTTTAGACTTCCGAGATCAAATTCAAAAGTAGAGCTTAAGGATATTCCCAAATAGACCAGAGCCCTCACAAGGTTTCTCATCTGACATGCAAGGTGGCCATAACGCATCACTCCAAGTCATTTGATAAGCAAGAGTTACTCCAGTTCTCTTTGAAAATCCTACTCTAGACTGTCACAAAAGCTAAGTTTCTGGTGCAGAAAATAACTCCCCACTCTGCATAACTGCAGGAAAGAGCTTAAAAAGATGCAAGGCCATGACTGCCCTTCCACACTGAGAAAATACATTAACTGGGTCCTGGTCAATCACAGTTTTCTGCTTTGCGGCAATCCAGTAACAAGCGGAAAAAAAGCGATTTGACATTATCACAGGTCTCACAGTAAGCTCAGTTAAACCTGTGATGGACTGCGCATCACTGTCTGCTTGCTGAGGGAACAGCATCCTGCAATCACACAATGACATTTGCAGAAGTCCTCAGAGTGTTGTCATCTGCTCTGTCAACCAAATACTCCCCAGGCCGTGGGGAAAAAAACCCAGAGTTATCACTGCTTCTCTGCTACTCAGTCCCCAGCTGAAGAGAAACACAGGATCTCTGCCTCTAGAAGCAGGCAGTAACAAATGTCTTTATCCTCAGCCAATGTAACTGTAATACAGAGTATCAAGGGAGCACAGGGGAAACCACAGAGAAGCCTCCCTAGGAAGCTGCTGTTCTAATTAATTAATCATAAAAGAAGCAACTTCCATGACTAAGAAGGACTATTTTAACCATCTTTTATTCAGTAGTCTTTTCAAACAGTGTCAATTTGAGGCATCACCTGCATTTATCAATTCATCTTGCTTGCACCTATAGTATTTTATCCCCCTTTAGGAACAAACCCCAACTCTGTGTGAATCATCACGTGAGGAATACTAAAACAATTTATAAGCAATGACCACTATGAAGTCAGGCCAATGGGTTATCTCCCAACCACAAACAGAATAGCCATTTATACCAAATAAAAGGTCTCAGCTTCTAAATAATGAAATTCTTCTTTCTTTTGCATTTCATAACCATTGTGGAATAGAGAAGCACACTGCACACCAGACTGTCAATTCTCAGTTTTCCAAAATAACTGAAAGCAGAGCAGGAAACTCCCCCCACAGTGGCAGATCACAATCAACGTGTAGCAAAGTGATGAAGGGTTTTCAAGGTCTTGACCAAACACCTCTTCACAAAACACCTATTATTCTCCAACTTCAACTAGGTTTTGGACACTCAGTCTAACTGTATCTTTCCTTCTAAAAAAAAGGTTGACAAAAATTCTGCCAAAACAAATATTCTACTTCTATGTATACACATAGGCACACAGAGGCACATACAGAAGAGGTTTCCAATACAATACAGTACTTTCTACTTTGCCTTTTTCTAATTTTGCAAAAATTATTTGGAACATAAGCCCAGACTGGCAGAAAAACAAGCACATCATAGAACTTAAGATTCCTATGAGCGTACAGCTTTGACATACAAGGGCAGTGTTCTTCCCATAAACAAACCAGTCTTTCTTCAACAGTGACTGTGTGACAACCTCCAGTACATCCCACCCTGTACAGGGTGGAACCTTGTCACTTGTGGTCGTCAGGTGACAATCTGGGAATAACATTAACCCACTTCCTCATCAGGAATGCTCTATCTATAATAAGTATACTGGTGACTTCATCCAAACCTGAACCACAGAACGTATCCTTTGTCATCAAACTGCAAAGCACAGAAGACACTACTCGCTCTGTGATTGTACCCAGCTTCCTAACGCTGCCTGTCCAACGTCAAACAACTACAATTCTTATTACATCTTACACAGTTTAAAATTCAAACTCAAGAGATTGTTCTTTCCTGCTTCTAACTATGATTGAAGATGCAAACTGCTCTACGCAGCCAGAGCCCTATGACAAATGGCGAGTGCAATGGGCCACAGAAACAGAGAATTTCACAGGACGGGGGCCTTGCTTGCACAGACGTGGGATGTGGCACAACCTCTGACACTGAAATTCACTCTGGATGCAGAACTATGAATTTTCATCTGATCCAATTTTAAGCAAGACAGAGAGTCCACGATTCACCACATTAATGAAATCCCATCAGATTTGATCCCTGGCTAGCTTCAATGTCTTCAGGAAATTGCCACAGGGCAATCATCTGTGCAAAGCTACAGGACAGACTAACACTTAAAACTAATTTTTTTCTTTTTTTAAATGAAAAACAAAGTATATTTGCAAGAAAGAAAATCTCTAAGGATTACCCAATGGAAAGAGTAAATACACCAGCTGCTTAGATACACTATGTGAGGAAGAATAACATTCTAATGCTTTGATCCCTCCCACCCCAAAAAATGCATATGATCTAAAAGAACGTTTCAAAGCCATACTTTGCGAGCACTTTAATATAGAGATTTACTGCACCGATTTCCAACTATATTAATAATTATTTTAGCTAAAATAGAACAGCATTGAAATCAGGTCTTGGATTCGGGACTCAACACTTATCAGCGCAGTAAAATTTAAAATATCCAACTTCTGGATGAACTTCTAATACTTAGAGCTTTAATTTCAAGACTGAATGCAATCCAAAATAATCTGTTCCTTTATCTGAAATAATTTGAGCAACAGATTTTAAGTTGCACATGCATGCTTTTGGAACACCTTTAAGGCTTTTGAAGAAAAGGATATTAAAACCACAAGGAGATTAAGAAGGAGATGTAAGATGCCTGCTTAACGCGCTATTTTCACACAGGGAAAATAGAAAATAACATGGAAAAAGAGGTTTAAAAAAAAGTTAAAAAACACCCCGAATGGAAGTACTGTCAACTTTTAATTGCTGAAACAAACATGCTAATCAGTGAACTGAAAACTTGGTGATCATCCTCCCTCCTTACTGAACCGAAAACTAAGTACGTATTAAATACAAGCAAAAAAGCGGAACATACACCTCTCAAGCAGCTTGATTCTCCCGAAGCACTAAGGCCCGGCAGCTGCCAGCGACAGCCACCTCAGAGAGCCCTCCGGGAAGAAGATGCGGTTCTAAGCCACACGCAGCGGGCCCAGACGCGGACCAGGCCGCCGGCACCCCTTGACAGGTCCCGGCTCGGCTCCTCGGGGCTCCCGCCGACCCCAGAGCCCTTTGCCCAGCTGCCCGGAGGGGCTGTGAAGGAGCCCGAAGGGGCAGAGCCCCGCAACCCCTCCGCGCTCTCCCGCTTCTCTCACAGCGGCCCCTCAGCACCCCCCGCCGCCCTCCCTACCGGCTGCCAGGAGAGCTGGGCTCGGCGGTACAGCCGGAGCCTGGCTGACCGGGATAAAGGGCACGGTGAAGTTGAACTCGGTAGCGGAGGAAGAGAAGAGCAAGTTGGCACCGCCGCCGGTACTCCCAGACTTCGCCGCCGCCATGGCTGCGTCCTGGCCACGTCCCTTCCCCCGTGGCGGCCCGGCCCTTTCCGCCCTCAACCGCTTTGCCTGTTTCTAAGATGGCGGCGGCGGCGACGCGCCCTTATGGCCTCTCCGCGTACGAGTGAAGAGGAGAAGGCGGGC